>JANHFR010009256.1:0-10345 GCA_032468015.1 Mimophis mahfalensis | reverse complement strand
AGATAGATAGATAGATAGATAGATAGATAGATAGATAGATAGATAGATAGATAGATAGATAGATAGACAGACAAACAGACAGACAGACAGACAGACAGACAGACAGACAGACAGATAGATAATAGAGATAGATAATTATAATTAGCAATAGCCCTTGAAACCTTTCAGGCTTCTGAAGCCTGTTAAGATTTAATAATCCAGAAATATCTCCCCTGTCCAAGCATCTCCTACTCCTTGAAATACACCACCATTTTTACTATCTATGTGCTTGGAACTACATTTTATACCTGTCATGCCATCTCTTTTTTTTCCTTTTAGAAAAAGCTATTGTTTAAAGTGGTATCATTCCTGAACTCCATTGCAAGATTGGGAAAACTGCGACTTTCCAGATGTTGTTGAATTCAACTGGTATGGTAAATGATAATTCAAAGTGATAGTTGCAATGGAGAAATCTCTATAATAACACAATGTGCTCATCCCCATTTTGCTGTAACTAGGAACATAATTGAGTTTGAGAGCATATTACAGAAACAATTGTTTATTACCTCCCTGTCTACCCAGGCTCCATTTCCTGCACCCTCCTCCATTATTTTGCCTGTTTAAGATTGCAAATCCCTTGAGGCGAGAACCTGTCCTTGTATACTGAAGAACTGCATATTGAGAATGATATACAAGTAATGTATAATAATAAATAAAATATGTATGTACAGCTATAGATACAAATATCAGCATAATATATGCAATAACTAGAGTCCAAAGTACATCATATTATTACAGCAGGCCAAGTTTTTAATAGCCCAGTGGCATTAGTGCATATACATTTAAGAACAATGTGCATGGAAAAGAAGCTAATTAACATGAAACCCCAATTAGTCCCTCAATATTTAGCAAGGAAGCATCAGCAGCTGTCTTAGATGCCATATGCTAATTAGCATTCCTAACTTCAGAAATAATTGTCTCCATTGTTCTGTGTCATCATACTTCTTTTAATTGCACTTTGGAGAGCGTTGGCTATAAATGGTATCAAGTATTACATTGCATTGCTTGAGGTTTAATGAGCAATTTAGCTGCAACTTAACTGCAACAGATCCCCCAGCATTGCCAAATTCTAAGGCAGTATATTTTAGACTAATGGATCTAGAAAATCAGCATGGAGGCATTCCAAGAGATCAACTTTAGGCAACATGTTACAGGCTTCCAAGACATGGACTGAGTATCTTTTTCCTCCTCCTGAATGTGAATTATTCCATTTGTACCACGGACAAGGAAAAAGAAAGCATACTCGTTTTTATTTTGCTTGGAGCTATGTGCATTATCCAGTTTCACCTAATGAGCAATCCATCCATTGAAACAAGCAACTATGCCAATTATTTCTATCTATATATAAAAAACAAGTGTTGAAACTGTAATGTTGGGTGAGGAAATAAAACATTTCATTGCTCTGTTCTCTCCTAAGCTCCAAGTACTATGCAGATACATATAAAGGTAGATGAAGATTACAGTGATTGAAGTTCAGCTCATGCGTAGGATAATTGGCAGGGGAGAACTGCCAACTGTAAATGATTATATTTCTCTGTTGTTCTTGACATCGGTTTTTCTTACCTCTACTTAGAGACCACAGAAATTAGACAGTGTGTGTTCTATTACCTAACTACAGCATTTTGTAACTAATTTGGGGGGATTTTTTTATTTGATTTTATGAAGAGCTTCACAGGTGAATGGGTAGTATTTTTAAAAGTGCATTGTGTATTTATGATCACGATCAAGTGAAATCTGATAGTTGGACAAGATTTGCTGTAAATGTAAACTATGCATATGGTAGACTCTCTATAGGCATGCAAGTTACAAACTTTTGATTCCTAGTTTAAAAAATTTTGTACTGTCTAAATGTTTTAAGTGATTAATTTAAAGTTGTTTATACTTGACTATGCTTTAAATCTATATATTTATTCATTTGTTTTATTTATTCAATCAAGTGACTCCAAGCAGCATACAACAAAGATAAAAATGATATATACAAATTAATATTATTTTGTGGAACTTTAAACTATGAAAGTCATAAAACTAAAACCAATTTTAAAAAAATTAGATGAACGGCATGTTAATTACACTGAAGCTATCTTAATATTTCACTAGTCCCCTGCGGCCTCCAGGCCTGATGACAGAACCAGATCTTAAGGGACTTCTGGAAATTTAAAAGGGATCAGCCTCTCTTCAGGGGTAAGGATGAACATAATGGGGAAGGCACAGCCTAAAAGGGCTAAGACCTGCCAAAGGAAGCTCTCTAGCCAATGTGGCCTGTAGTATGTCCTCTCTAGTGGATCTGATGAGATGGGTACAAGCAGTTGAGGGAAGGCGACGTCACATAGGACTTTAAAGATCAAAAACAACACGTTGAATTGAACCTGAAAACAGAGTAGTAACTAAAGCAGTTGTGGAACAGAGATGCATTCTTTTGGAAACAAACATAACTGCCTGCACTGCTGCATGTTGCATCAACTGAAGCTTCTGGATATTCTTCAAGGACAGTCCAAGTAAAGTGCAAGTTATTTTATGAATGCCTTTCAGCTTCTTTTGTTATATAACTTTATTAGCAGATAACTACTCAGAGTCCTTGTTGTATCCATTTCAGTATCTTCTAATGAAGAATGGCTTAAAATCTTGATTAATGGTAAAATGTGGAAGAAGGAACCTATATTTATCACCTCAAAAGAACATTTGGAGGAGTGGGAATAGAGTAATAAAATAACAGTGAAAATGAACAATATTAGAATTTATCACACCTGTAAAAATGGTATAAGAAAGTGAAAATTAGTAGACAGTTTTGCTATATTGACCATAAAAATATTTTTCAGAGGTATTACTACTGAGATAGTAGAAATCATATGATCCACAAGCAAGCCAGAATTCAGGCTTCAACCCCATTTGCACACCCATACATAAATGTACCTTTTTAGTATCTCATACAACAGGCTTTTTCTCTGTTGTTAAAGTTGGGCTTTGAAACTCTAGGATAAATTTGCAAAGGTAAAGGCTTCTAGATTAGAATTCTAAAGTACCCTCCCTCAGAGCCAATTTAACAAGTCTGTAATTCTTGAGGAAGTTTAATATTTCCCTGGCTATACCTTGGCCCAGGGAAATTAATTCATTATGCCTCTTCCCCAGCTTAATAATTCTAGCCTTACATAATCCTCCTGTTATCAAGAAACAAAGCTTACTTACAGGTACTTTGCTGACCTGCAAGATATGTACCATATTTATGTTTTCTGCAGAAGAGGATTCCAACTATAATTTTATCAGTTTGGCCTTTTCCCTGTTGCCCATCAATATTTTGCCTTATTGGTGTTTTGAAAGGTCTTAAAGTCTCCTGATTTGGCCAGGAAACTACCATATTTTTATCCTCTTTCCCACCCTCCAGTAATTTCTGTAAATCTCCCGTATTCTGTGATGTCACCTGTGTGAGCTCTCCCGAACCCCCAATCCCCTCCCCCTGCGTGCATGAATGCGTGCACGCACTAGCCCCTGAGTGGAGAAACCCCCCCGTCAGTGGTGTCTTTTTAGGGTTTTTCCGTGATTCCAGGCTGGGGGGCTGGAATGCGCTGCTTCACACACCCCATCCTCTGGAATCACAGAAAAACTCAACGTACAGAAGTGGAGAGATTGTAGGGGACCTTTCCTTCAATCTCTCCACTTCTCCATGTCACATTTTTCCACGATTCCGGGGCGGGGGGGTGAAGCAGCCCATTCTACCACCACCCCTGGAATCGTGGAAAAATGCAACGCAAAGAAGCTGAGCTTGAAGGGGCATTTTTTCAGCTCAGGGAAGCTCATGCGCATGTGCACGAGGGGGCGGGGGCAGTTGCCTGTGCATGAGTGGTTGCGTGCACATGGGGTCATGCACACATGTGTAGAGGTGGGGCATGCAAGAACGTGTGAATGCATTGGGTGTCGGAAAATTTCCCTTGTTTTTAAAATCTGAACTTGACAAGTATGCATTAATGTCTGAGGCCAAATATTACCGATCCCTGTAGTAAAGCTTTTGGAAACCTACAGAAGAAGACAAGATACACCACATAAAGAGAAATCAGACTTTAGTAGCAGGTTTTCTTCTGTACTGCCCAGTGGAACCCAACCATGTCTGCAACTTCCTTACACTTTCTTACTAAATGCACAATTCTTTCAAAAGCTATCTTCTGTGCTCCTTTTGACTTCATCAGAAGATATTAAAGTCTAGAAAAGATACGATGTTTAGTTTGAAAAGTCCACATTATGTCCATAAACACAATTCTTTCAGTGAATATTCTGGCCATGAGATGAAGGAGGAATAAGGCAGAGCAAGGGCACGTGGAAAGTTTTCCAATTGCTGCAGCCACCCTTCCTAATTCTTTCCTCAGAGCAGAAAATAATTCTTCTACTGATCTCACTTGTGGTCAGAGCTCTGAACAGGCCCATCTGTCAACAGCCTGATTTGGTTCAGCAGGTGCTGGTTGTGCAATCACTCATTTGAGGCTAATCGGCTGGCGGCTGTCAAGGGTTATAGAGTATTTATTGAGTTTATGTCAGGTCCAGATGACCAATAGCTGGCAGCCGTTGAATTCCCACTGACATTGATGATATTGCTGAATTAAACTTGGGGAGGGGGGATCGTCAATGGAACTTGCTCACAGCGATCAATGGAGCCCTCACAAAGACAATGCTGACAATGGCAAGCTGACATTCTGCCTTGTTCTCACCAGACCCAGGGCTCCGTTAAATAAAATATTGTTATTTTCATGGCAGCGTCAAGCCATGACGCTGTGAACCAAGTGCCCATGAGATATTTAGCAAGATAAATCAAGTCAACTGATGGGAATGAGACCTGTGTCTCCTCAGCAGATTTACTGCCCATTTGCTGGCTGATGATTGAAGGATTTCCTAGTTGATCATTAGAAAGAAACCCAAGGAATGACAAATTGAGTTGTTATTGCTATGGGGTAAAGTACTGGGAGGGGGAAAGCAGGGGAAGTTGCTCCTAAGGGCTCCACATTAGGCTAAAGAGAGGACCAATTAAACATTTGTAACTCAATAGCTATAATGAATGAGTACATTAATATTGACAGTGAAGGATACAGTATGTTGGCCATGTGGAACTTGTTTCTGATCTTCCATAAAATAAACATATGTGTTAACCACAATCAGTGCTATATGAGCCAGCGTTGTTATTTTTGGTGGGTTTGACCCAACTATGTTAGGAAAATGCTTTCTTTGTGTTTATGTGTGGAAGCATTTCTCTTTCTTTCTTTCTCTCTCTCTCTCTCTCTTCTGTCTCACGTTAATGCAATTGAGGGCTAATTTGATGCAACAGATTCTCTATTTAGTGATATCTTTTTTGCTATTGTAAATATGCTTTGCTTAATTGAAACCACACATGGTGTGTTTTATTTTCTCGTGTTGAGATATTTCTGTAAACCTTCAGAAAAGGAAAGAAGAGGGCATCAAGATTTCTATTGCTCCTAAAATCCCATGGTCTTAATTGGAAGCAGTTTCTTTTAACTAGAAGTATGAAAGGCTGGAAGGACTTATGAGAAAATAGTCATAAAATGTGTAGTTTGAAATAAGGTATCTGCCAAGAATATACAACCAGAAACTCAGATTGGGAAGCCTGTTATCTTAACAGGTTAAGCTTAGCATGTTTCTACAGGTGCTTCTTGATTTATCATTTGTTTAGCAACCCTTCAAAGTCACAACATCACTGAGAAAAATACTTACAACCAGTCTTCACACTTACAACCATCACAGCATCCCCATAGTCACATGGTCATAATTTAGGAACTTGGCAACCAGCATGTTTTTATGGTAGATGCAGCATCCTGGGGTATTTGATTGCCATTTGCAATCTTCCCAGCAGCTTCTGACAAGCAAAGTCAATGGGGAAGTCAGGATTTGGTTAGTTCATTCAACAAGTGCAGTGATCAGGGGTGGGTTTCAATTAGTCTAACAACAGGTTCAGCCAATTTTTTGAAAAAAAAAATTGGGGTGGGTGGGGGAACGCCATGACCTGTTTGGCCAATTTCTGGGTTTGGAACTTCTTTGGCCATGGGGACCCACTATGGTGCCATTTCTTTCACGATCATAGATGTGAAGCCAGGTTTCATCCTCAGTCACTAACCTAGCCAAAAAGTCCTGTGCAGCTTCAAAATGGGCCAAAATAGCTTTGGATGCTTCAACTCATTCCTTCTTCTGATCACCATTCAAACATTTTGTCACCCACTTCTCTGAAAGCTTGTGCATGTCTAGGATAGTGTTGATAACAAACCCAATACACTCCCATGAGATGTCAAGTATCTGGGTTATCTTTTTGTAGATATTCGCCGCTCCTCAATAATCAGCTCGTGGACAACATCGCAGGTTGCCAGGTCAGTTGAGGTTGGGGGGGCGCCCACTCCAAGGCTCATCTTCAACGATGAAATGCCAAGTCTTGAAACAAGATATCCAGGTTTTGACAGTGCTGTAGGAAGGATACTTCTCCCATGTTTGTGGCATCTCAGTGTGAAAGTCCTTTGCTGACTTTCCCTGGAGAAACAAAAACTTCATGATGGCCCATAACTCCAACAACGTGAAACTTGCTTGTGCCTCTGCCATCAGTTCTTTGCCAGTAACTCATGTGGTTGTCAATCTGCATAATCCCTCGGAAAAGACAACTAAAAGAAAAAACACTTTTAAGAATCAAAAAGACCTGATATTTGCACAGTTACATACTAAGATATTAGGCTGTCATATGCCCCATGCTTCATTTTTTCTATTTCAACTGGAAGGGGACAAAGCCAGGAACTCCTCAGCACCCCCTTGTATAGCCCAGGGGTGGATGGGAGCCCCCCCCCCAAAAAAAATTATAATTTGTTTGACTGAACTGGTTTGCTAGAACAAGCCCAAGCTTAACAAATGGCTTGCATGAACTGGGCTTAACCATTAGAAACCCATCCCTGGCAGTGATTCACTTAACAAACATTGTAAAAACTGTCATAAAATCAGGCATGACTCACTTAACAATCACCTTGCTTAGCCACAGAAATTCTGGCCCCATTTTGTGTTAGGTAAGTCGAAGTCTACCTTTATTCTTTTTTCCAGCATTTGTTTTAGGATGTTTTAGGCCTTGACTTAGAGTATTCAGATTTGCACTTGGTGTGGCATTTCAAGAACTGCATTACAAAAGTGAGTGGGTATTATATGGAAATGGGTGAAAATGATAATTTTAAGGATTAAACTCTTTCCCCATTCTGCAAAAAAAAAAAAAAAAAAAAAGCCCATATATTGTGCATTTTGAGAATACAAAAACACTGCTAGGTGGTAGAAAATAGCTCCTGGCTGGACTATTTGCATACCTGCAGTATTTAAAATATTTCATGCCAAACTTTTTCTTGCAATTTGAACTTGTTTTCCCCAATTCTAACTCTGCAAATGAACTGCATCTGTTTTAATTAGCATATAATTCTCAATGGCTGCCCCCAGTTCTTTGCCATCAACTCATGTGCTTGTCGATCTGCATAATCTGCATAATCCATCAGAAAAGACAAGTTTGATATGCAATGCTGCTTCAGGTTCAATGCTGCTTCAGGTTCATATTTTTATCACTTCATATATGCAGAAGCAGTGATGATCAGAAAAAAGAATATTTATTTATTTATCTATCTATTTATCTATCTATCTATCTATCTATCTATCTATCTATCTATCTATCTATCTATTTATTTATTATTAAAATTTATATACTGCCCTTCTCCCAGAGGGACTCAGGGTGGTGTACAGGGCAATTAAAATAAAACCAATACAAAAGTTAAAAAATTATTAAATCGATCCACCCCTAACAAGCAACAATAAGGTTAAAACAACACACACACCCTCAGTCCAGGCCGGCCAATGCAAATAGCCACATTTTCAATTCCTTGCGGAAAGTGCGGAGGTCTGGGGCCATCCGCAGCTCTACTGGAAGTTGGTTCCACAAGATGGGCACCCTGACTGAGAATGCTCTCCCCCTAGGAGCTGCCCGCCGGCACTCCGTGAGCAGGAGTATATCAGTGTTTAAGAAGACTTTCTGTAGGATGATAACTCATAGCAGCAATGTGATTCCCACCACTGGTACCAGAGATATGTAGTTAATGTATTAAACTATAGTAGAATGTACAGGGATGCAGTGGCTCAGTGGCTAAGATGCTGAGCTTGTCGATCAGAAAGGTCGGCAGTTCAGTGGTTCGAATCCCGAATGCTGCATAATGAAGTGAGCTCCCGTTACTTATCCCAGCTTCTGCCAACCTAGCAGTTCGAAAGCATTTAAAAATGCAAGTAGAAAAACAGGGACCTCCTTTGGTGAGAAGGTAACAGCATTCTGTGCACCTTTGGCATTTAGTCATGCCAGCCACATGACCACGGAGACGTCTTTGGATAGCGCTGGCTCTTTGGCTTGGAAACAGAGATGAGCACTGCCCCCTAGAGTTGGGAACGACTAGCACATACGTGCTAGGGGAACCTTTACCTTTATAATAGAATGTAGTCTGGATTCCCAGGAGGGAGGGGTTGCATTCCAGAAGAACAAGAGATGACAACGGTTAAATAGTTTGGTTGAAAGGAAGAAGGTCAACATAGCTCCTCCCTAAGAGTAGACCTTTAATAATGCAACTAGTTGCTTTAGTCTGGCAAGATTCTGTCTATAAGTGAAGAACAATAAAGTAAACTGCTTAGAGCTAACACAGGGTGTCTTTTTTTCCCCTAAATTTTTCTTTTTATTTTCCACAATAACATACAAATAAAATTACAAAACAGGAAACGACAGTGCACAATGACAATGACACATTATTGCTATATCAGTAAAGGAAAAAGAAAATTAAAAACACTCAAAGGAAAAAACAGAACATCATCCAATAGTTCATTTTTCTAACCATGAGTATCATAAATTCCAGGAGAGAAAGTAATCCGTGTCCCCCTTATCATTCAAAAGCATCGTCAGGCGATCTGACTGCACAATCTAATATTTTCTGAATTAGCAGTTCTTCAGATGGGCTCAAGTTACACTTCCAATGTTGGGCCCACATTATCCTCGCTGCAGTCAGGATATTCAATATTAGGTACCAAAACAGTCTACCCACTTTTTTGGGTCTAATGCCTAATAAAAAGACCTCTGGATGTAATTCAATGTTATACCCCAACATTTCAAATATCCATTTCTGTAATGATCTCCAATATACCCAGTGTGTCTTTCTTGGTTTTGGGGCCTTGACCTAAACTCATTTCTTAAACACAATACATTTTCCCACTTTAAAGAAAGGTTGTCTGATGGGTATTTTGACTATATCCGAAAATTATAAACAGGTTATTTTTTCCCCCCTCAAAATAAAAAAGAAGTAGCTTAGATCCACTTTTCCCTTGCACATCACCTTAAAGCAGGATCATGAGTATAGTTGTCTGATTTTCCAGTAGAAAATTGGCATGGTGGCTCTGATCTGTGCATTTCTCAGCGGGTTTTAAGTTTCATCTGGGCTATGCTCTTTGAAGACACCTCCTCCAACGTGTTGTTGCATTTCCCTCTCTGCCTTCAGCCTGTGGTAAAGGGCCCTGCTGTTAATAATTGGTGCTGTTTCATGCTAATCTTCATTTCCTCCCCTGTCAAAATGTTGAACTGTCGCTGCTTGATTCACAAGCTTGGATCACCAAGTATTTCTATGCTGTAATGACTTTCTTTTTATCGAAAGCATCTGGTCACTCCTTAGCTCCTGACTAATTGTCCAAGGCCATCTGACGCTGAATTAATACATAATTGCTTAATCTATCTATGTCTCCATAACCTGCAGGTGGGGCAGAGGGGGAAGGCATTTTACCTAGATCAATCACTTACAATTCATCAAAGCAATATATTGACATCCAGGCCTGTACCTGATTCCCAGCTGAGAATCTGATGGTCTGAGAAACTGGATCTCCCAGAATACTCTTCTGCGGGCACCCGTTAATTTCTATTCATTGAATGGACACAGAGATAACATTAAGCTGAAGTTGCAGGTTACCTCCCAGTGTGTGAAGATAGCTTCCTAAAACCTTTCTGTTACAAAACTAAGGAGAAAGTTTTCTTCTGAGTCCACATATCAAAAGAGGGTACAAAGAAGGCAAAGGTAGGCAAAATTATCAGTTTTGCAAGATAGAACATACCTAGATGAATGAATCCTGCTTTATTTAATGATTACATTAACAGCACCATTAACAGCATATATATATTAATAATATATCTCCCTTCCTCTCTTTTCAATCCCTGAAAAACTAGGGGGGATACCTTTCAATGGATGGAAATTAACCAAGAAGAGAAGCAACCTAGGACAGGGGT
>JANHFR010009253.1:207771-225976 GCA_032468015.1 Mimophis mahfalensis | reverse complement strand
GGAATTCTGGGAGTTGAAGTCCACGCATCTTCAAACTGCCAAGGTTGAGAAACACTGCTCTACTCCTTCCCGGTGAGGTGATTCAGGTCACTTTGTGTGCAGAGAGGAATAGTCATTTTGTTCAGTCTGATGAAAGAGCTAATCATGGTTGAAACTGGAAAAAAAATCTATCCCTCAGTAGCTTCTCTGGGACAGATTGGTCCAAAACTTCATTTTAATAAAAAAAAATTACAGCATGGGAAAACGTTTTTAACAAGTCAACAACGAATTAGGAGATATTTCTAATGGTGTTCCTGATATATCTCTCCTAAGAGAATGTGGTTGTGAAATGACAATGGCATTCTGATCTGGCACGGGGTAGTGATGTTCAACTATGTATCTCCAGCACATTGATCACACCACACACCAAACTGACAGATCACTTGCCCCACCAATTTCATGATGTTTCACAGCATGAAGAGAAAGAGAAAGGCCACATTGTACCTCACATTGCATTGATTATCAGTTCACTTTCAGGTTCAGTTCAAGGCACTGATTGTCACCTATAAAGTCCTGCAGAGTTTATTTCTCTCTTCTTTGTATATTTTTATTAATAATTTTTAAAAGAAGATTAAAAACTAACAAGAACTAATATAAACCCAAGCAAAAAAAGAAAGGAAAGTGACAAAAATGTGAAAAGAAAAAATAAAAAGAAATAAGAAATAGCTTTCAGTTTCTTATTCAGCAAATATTTGCAATTACCAAATTACCTTCTACAGTATGATCACAAAAAAGGAAATCTCTCTTTTTTTCTATTGTCTTGTTTTTCTAATCCTCAAAGCTATATATCATAAATCTTCTTCTTCATCCAGAAAATCCATAAAAAGTGCCTAGTCAGCAGTTAGAGTGGATGTTGTCTTCTCTCTAATGAAAGAAGTCAGTCTGGCCATCTCTGCAAGTTCCACTGTCTTCACCAACTGTTTCTTCATTGTGGGTAGAGCCATAGATTATTTCTCAGGTATTTACAAGACCACCTCTCCCATTTCAAACCTTGAGTATTCCTTGAAGGGGGAAAGCTGAGCATTTCTACCCCACTTGAAATGACGTGGGTGAGTTCTGCTGATCTGACTTCTTTGTGCCTCTATTAATCTGACCTTCCTTCCTTCCTGAGTGCAGAACATCCCTAACATCCTAGCCTTTCAAAAGGATTTATGCCTCATTCTTCCACTGGGTATTTGGAGACCAGTGCAATAGGATTACTTAGTTCATGTGGGGAGCAGGATATTTATATTTTATGCCTTTTTTACTCATAATTTAATCCACTTTGAATCATGAGAAGTAAGTGGTCCATAAAGTATTGTATTAATGATGAAAGATAAGAACGCTGCATTTGTGTCAGATAGTATGACATAATAACCCAGCCAACACCAGAATGTCATGTGCGAAAACTGCCTTACTCTCATTTTACCTATGGCTTTTTTCACCCATATTGTGCTTTATAAATCAATTTATACAATGCCATGATGTTCTCATCATTATGGAAAGGTATGACTTGTAATTTCATCATGAAGTAGGCTGAGTTGAGTTACTTAGCAAGCTCATGCAATAGAAAAGGAAGATATCAAACTTCAAAAAGAGTGGTTTTGGTTTTGTTCAACAGAATTACTGGAACAATATTTCATAGTGTGGGGTATATTTTAAATGCCTACAACTTATATTTCATATCTACCAGTTTTATTGTTTTCTTTTTCCAGAGATTCCAATGTAACACAGTTGTAAAATTCAAGGTGACCTTCCACAATTCAGTTTTCTTAAATTGGCATATATTGCAAATATTCTGGGCAGTTGTTACCACACAATCTATTGGGAAACCAGCCTCTTCAAGAACTTTCTAGTAAGTTCTCTTAGGCCTTTTATCATACTATAATTCACTTTCCTTGTAGATAATAACACTGCACTATACCCTGTTGAAGATAATAACACTCTTTTGTTCTACTGATACAGTATTCCTATCTCCATTTCAAAGCAACCTTATGGTTTTTAAATTTGCCCATTTAATTTAATTAACTTTATTTTTTTAATAAAAGGAAAGAGCCCACAAACGAAAGCCCATAAGGAATGTTCCAATGTCATCCAGAACAGCTTTGACCAACACAGCTAAGATTCCTTTTATTGGCTGGTATCAGTCTTTCTATCCTCTTTATGTGTTTCATTTATCTCCATGCAATGTTTAATTTTGACTGCTTTGTTGTACTGGCACCGGTTACATAAACGGCTATGAAAATAAATAAGTCACAAAAAATGTGGACATCTGTGTCATCTGAGAAGAAAAAGATGATGAATGCATAACTATATTCTTAAATGCAAATAGTTGCCATGAGAAAGCTAGAGTGGGAGCAGAAGTATAGTAGGTAGGTCTGTTTCAGCAGGTGGGATGTAAAATGTCAAAATATCCATATGATCAAGCCTGACCTTTTTCTACATATATCACATACCTATTTAAAAGACAGGGATTCAATTGCATAATTGCACCCACCATCTTGAGATCTCACATACATACATACACACACACGCATGCACACACACACACACACACACACACACACACACACACACCGTCACAGGCTGCCCCTGCTGGTAGAAGCACTTGTTATTATTTTAACAAAAATCCCACATGAAGAATAATTTTATTGGAGAGTAACCCTACCCCTACCCCGCTAATTCTAACAAAGCTTTTTCCTTTGAAGTTCTCCAACAATTGTAGTTTTCTTTGAGCAACTTTCAGAGGCAATTTAAGATGTACCTATTTAATGCAAACTTTTATTTTAGAACTCTTGTAATGTATTTTAAATATATTTCCAATTAGTGCTTGCTTTACAGTTCCTCTGATTTTATCAACATGGTAAAATCCCTTTGTTGGATTGAGAAGGGAGGGAAGAGGGTTTTATAAAATTCCTATTTCAAATTTCAGCACTTTCAACTGAAAGAGATCCTGTTATCAAATCTTATTCACAAATAAACTTCCTGCTGGAATTTAAGCTCTACTATCAACTCAAAGCTATTTTCTAGTATTAAGTAATACGAAGGCCACAAAGACTAATATCTCCTACCAATTTCAAGACAGGAGAGTACTTTTTGAGCTCTTCTATAGATGACTGGAAACTTCCTCCAGGTTTAGAGATGTGTTTTTTTAATTGATCTATTTTTTACAGAATAGTTAAGGAAATATATTTCATAATACCAGTTTTTTAAAAAGATACCATGTAAAAATCAATGACTTACAGGAAGTCCACGGCCTCCAGGCAAGCCCACTTCACCCTAAAAATCATAAACATTTTACAACATTTCAAATATTTAAAACATTTATACAAGTTCTTGCTTGTTTGGGTTACTTTTTATTTAGAGACAAGGCAGAGTACAAGAACTGAGGAGATGGTGAGTTCTAGACTTGCTTTAGGCATGAGTGATTTGGGGCAAGTCATCTCTCTCAGCCCAAGTCACCTCACAGGATTATGGTTGTGGGGAAAATAGTAGAATTACACCTTGGAGTATATATATAAATATGAAGTTGGCTTGTTATTATGGTTTGTCATACAGTCAGCCATATGTTTAGACTGGATCTGACATTTTTATCCACCTATTGAGGGTTTTCTTAATTTTTATTATTATTAGTAGTAGTAGTAGTATTCAGCAACTGGCAAGGACCCCCAATCATATAATTAAATAAAAGAGTCTGGAGATTGAAAAACGGGAAAGAAATCTAATGAAAGAGTTTAATCTTACCTTTTGTCCTTTTGACCCTGCTGAACCTGGTGATCCATCAGGCCCTGTCAATCCCTTTTGAAATAAAATATTAACTTTTAGTGCAGTCAATGACCAAAATGACTGAAAAAAGAATGCTAATGACCTGCTAGATAAGTAATTTTTCTCTATATATGCACAGTCACACACATACATTAAGAATAGAATTCAAGACTTCAGCTTCCAATAAACAGGTTTCTTCAGACAGATTTCAGGATTTAGATGCAGCACCTTACACCCAATTTAAAGAGACCATGTGAAAGGCCCCCAATTATAAACATTTCATCAAGAAACTAGAGATCTGTTCCCAGTCTCACATTCAACTCAATTTTTGAGTTGGACCTGGTATTACTTTTTGGCTCAGAAAGCATGAGAAGAAGAACCAGAATATGATCCAAGGTTTGAGAGTGATGTTTTATTTGGGGACAGTGTATTTTATATTTGCCCGTTCAGCTTACAGCGAAGTCAAGATGGATCAGAAGCCTTCTACTTCAAATCCCATTCTATCATACAAGATCTATGCCTTTGTGCAACTGTAAAGCTAAATATTTTGGAAAGTAAATGTATAATGTATTTTTCATATACATTTTTATTTTTAGTAAGAAATAAAGAGATTATTTTAAGTAAGACAGAAAGAGTTTTCTGCTCACTTTATCACAAGATATGACCAATAATGAGCTAGATCAGACTGAAAGAATGTCATTTAGAATTGCCAGGGAAATGTCAGTATATAAATAAGTAAACATCCCCAGCCACATCTCAATATCAGCTTTCTTTCTCACTTCTGTAATTTTTCAGTTTCAATACCCACATAATATCAAATGTTTACATCCATACTGGATAAAAATGTTATTTTCTAATTTTGCATTTGTTATATTTTGCATAAGCAGAGATATTTTAGTGTCATGGTTAAGGCACCAGGCTAAAAACCAGGAGACCATGAGTTCTAATCCTGCCTTAGGCATGAAAGCTGCTGGATGACTTTGTTAGCCCAACCCACCTCACACAGTTATTATGGGAGAAAACAGGAGGGGAAAGGAATATTAGGTATGTTTGCTGAGTTATTTATAAAATAATAAAGCCAGGTTTTAAATTAATTAATCGACTAGAGTCCTGATTATCCATTGACCAACCAGGAGCTTGCTGTGGAGATTAATTCCAAAACCTAGTTCTATACCTATCTTTTTGCGGATGGTAATCTGACACGTTTAAATGGATTTGGATTAGCTCCTGGCCCTTCTCCAGGAATTGATTTTCACCTCCCTCAGAGCTCTAATCTAACAGAGATCACAGCTGCAATACACATCCATGTACACACCAACTGTGGCAACTCAGTGGAATGTAACCCTAAGCTGCATTAACTGGTTTCCTAGCACAGTTCAAATTGCATTAAGCAATCTTTTCTCTTGCATGTTTTTGTGACCTTTAAACTGAGGAAGGAACACAGAAAGACTGTAGTTGGGGGTGGGGGGAGGAATTCATTGAGTGGTGGTCTAATTTTGGCACTTTTAGTCCTTCCCGTTTCTTTACCATAACTGATGTCATGATTGCAAGAACCAATGTGTTTACCATTCTAAATTCAATTGCTGTAAATTGCATGCTGTTAACTAACTTTTGTTCTCTTATTCATTCCTCAGGCATGATTCTATTATGTTTGACAGCTAACATTTGGTTATATTTTCCTGTTTATCTGGATATTTTTTCTTGTTGTTTTTAAAATTTAACAATATAATCACCGTGACTGTAATTTTAGAAGCAATTTTTAGAAGGCAAAAATATGCATACCCCACAATCTCCACAGATTTTTGGCTCCAGAGAGATTTTATATTACTCTGGTTAGAAAGAAAACATCTCTTTCATGTTTTACAATGCTCTTTTTAGCTGTTGCTGCTACTGGACTGATATTTGTGATGGTTCTGTTTATTTTTGCCTTGTTTTATTCTCTTCATTAGATTCTAAAGAGCACCATGATTAGGAGTTTGCTATTTATTTAAGTGGTACGATCCCTGGGATGTAGGAATGAGTAGAGTTGGAATTAACTGGCACTGGTTGCCTTCCACTATTCTTCCCTTTGGACTGAATTTTGGTCTTAAATATCTCATTCTCAGACTTAGAAATCTGTTGTCAAGGGTGCAAGAGGACACTTTTCAAAGGCCGAGGATCCAGGCTCACGCCTGCATAGAAAGTATGCTAAATTACATGCAAATTTTGGCTAGCAAAAAGATGCCAATGAGATTTATTTTAGGTTGGCAAATTGTGGGATACTCACAAGTTTTTTTGAAACATTGCTCTTGTGCGTGGTCACCACTTTGATTAATGAGTTCACTCATTTACTGGTTCACATGATACATTGAGACATTTAAGCAAAAGAAAAGGCCAAGATGACAAACATGATCACATGAGCCCTGCCTCTATTTTACATGTAGGTGATATGTGTCATATAATTAAAAAGAGGTGGATTTCAATTGCATGGTCCCACACAGCACCTTGACTCTTTTGATCTCCCCTTTGGCTATCCCTAGAGCTTGAATTCAGGTAACACCCAAACCTGCAAAAACCCTAATAATATTCAGATTAAACAAGGTTGCACCTTTTATCTTTAAATGATCATGTTACGTTACATGGTGTGAGTACAAGCAACATGTCCCTGTGAAAATAACTATTTTGCAAGACTAGTGAAAGAATTAATAAAGGAAGGTACTGTACATCAAGCACTTGGAACAATTACATCCTACATTAATACTAATTCCATTTAAGCATCCAAAATAAACTTTATTGATCCATCTATTCATTTATAAGGCTAAAAACTTTTAAAAATATGCAGACTTTTGTAGAATACTTTCCAGATTAGTAATATTAGTTGTTTTCTCAACTTGAAACTGGAAGAGTGGATTTTTCAAAAGGAAATGGAATTTGCTCATTTCCAAAACTAGTATGAGCTTTATAATTCACCATTTGATACTTTGACAACTTTGTAAGAAGTACAAGTCAAACAGGGGATTAGCAGAGGTGGTATTCAGCCCATTCCCCCAGGTTCCAGAGAACCGGTAGCAATATTTTTGAGAACTGGCAGATACCACCTCTGACTGGCTGACAGCACAGCCATGCCCACTAAGCCACGCCCACAGAACCAGTAGTAAAAAAAAATGAATCCCACCACTGGGGATTAGCTGTAAGTTTTGAATTTAGTTGCATTTTAAGAATACAAAATCTGGTGGTTTGTGTATACCTGTATAGTATGGTTATCATTAAGTAATAAAACTAAATTGTACTTTAGGGGTAAATATGTCATTGGTATAAGTTTAAAGTTAGAAATTAATGGGAGGATCCCAATGAAAGAATCAAAAATGGTGGAGAGTTGTGTGTATTTGCAACTGCTCAAAGTCAATCTTGATTTATACTGGGAGTTCATAGGATTAAAATCTAGTTTCGCTCAGTAATTCTATCATGCATCAGGAATGACTTTTGCCCAAGTGGCAGCATCTGCCTCTAGCAACGTCTTGGCCAATGGATGGGATTTGGCAAAGTCTTGCCAGTTAGGACACAGATTGCAAACGTTAGCTTTCCTTAAAGACAAAACTAATTCCCAAATTATTGGGTTGCTAAAGTTTATTTTGGCCATAACTGGACCCGTGCCTATAACTTGATTTAAAATAAGAAGGATGAAGAAATGTGGAATCAGTATAATTTAAAAATGCAATGATTAAGAATAATTTTTAGGACCATCCATATATTTGAATTATATTTTTGAGCAACATACAAGAGCGAAAAGGTATCCTGTAGAGACTGGCTTTAACTCCTTGTTGCTTCATCCCAAAGAGCTTTTCCATATACAGATTGGATTTAGTGATTAAGAGTTTGGACCCATGATCCAAGTCTAGTCTCTAAGAGCCTGGGGCCAGTTGCTTCTTCTCAGCCCATCCTATCCAACAGAGTCGTTGTGATGTAAAACAAGTTGTGGTGGTGGGGAGCTCTAATTAACATGAACATTGGAAAGGGGTGTGTGTGACATTTTAAGAATTTGGGAGTATTAAAAATAGAGTTGCAATAGCAAAGGTATAATCCACAAGTGAAAAAAACTGTTAGTAATTTGGACTGCCTTAGTATCTCACATACTTTTTTTCTCCAATTAAAGCTTAATAATTTCTACTGATAATTTTCAGATTTGCCATATGAGATGCTTATCTACCAAATCAGGATATCCTATAACTGTGATGGCGAACCTATGGCACATGTGCCCAAAGTGGCGCACGGAGCCATGTCGGCTGGCACGCAAGCTGTTGCCCAGCTCAGCTCCAATGTGCATGCATGCACAATCCCCCGCACTCCCCCCATGCCCATGCATGCGTATGCAACTCCATGTGCTCCCCCCCACTCCCGTGCATGCACGCGCAATGCAGCAGAACCCAAAAAACTGCTGGTCGGCGCTGCCGTTGCAATCAGCTGAGCTTCAAATGCTGAACCATTTGTTAAATTTAGCAAATCGGTAGCTAAATTTAACAAATGGCTTGGCGTCTGAAACTCAGCTGATCGGTGTGGCTGTGCGGATCAGTTGTTTTTCGGCTCTGCCATTTCACGCATGCATGTGCAGGGGGCGTGGGGGAGCACGTGGGGTTGCACACTCATTGGATTATGGGTGCAGGCACGTATGGGCACGCAAGTGGGCACACACGGGCACACAATGACAAAAAGGTTTGCCATCACTGTCCTATAACATATGTAAGAACAATTTATTTTCATCATTCTCTCAGAAAATAATGACTAATTGCTCGATTAGTCAATTCAACTGATTTCTACTAAATAATTGTATTCACCAGGCTATGGCTAGAGACAGCATGATTTAACGAAGTATTGAAAAAACATTGAATTAGTTCCTGGTATTTCTTTGAACTAGTTTGGATAAAAAATATAATTTTCATGCATCACCATGAAAATTTACTTCTGTGATATTCCGACAACCTTGCTGAACAAAATAACCAGCCTGGCTTGGTACTAACCCTAGATAAATTATTTAGATTTGAAAGGAATAAAAGCCAATTTTGGATAAATAGGCTAGCCAGAAGCCAGAAGAGCAGGTCACCTTTAGTGTAAATCTCTTTTCAAGTTTGGATGAAGTTAAGAAGTGGCCTTAGCACTAAAAAACATCTAGCAGACTATCTACAGGTAGTCCTCGACTTTGTTTAGTGACCGTTCAAAGTTACAATGGCACTAAAAAAGGGACTTATGACTGTTTTTCACAGTTACAACCTTTGCAGCATCCTCATGACCATGTGATCAAAATTCAGATGCATGGTCATATTTATGACCATGTCCCAAGGTCATGTGATCGCCTTTTTGTAACAGTGGGGAATCCAGATTCACTTAACAACTGTGTCACTAACTTATCAACTGCAGTGGTTCCCTTGACAACTAGGGCAAGAAACGTCATAAAATGGGGCAAAACTCACTTAACAACAGAAAATTTGCACAGAGAAACAGAGGTTAGCCCTATGTTTATTTTAGTTGATGTTGTATGGGCAACATTTGTTGTGATACCTAAGTTTAAAAATACATTTTGGTGGGGGTTTTTTGTTGTGATGTATATTTTTGCGTACCACAGGAATTTTTCTAGAGACAGGGCTACTCAAATCCAGATAACCAGAAAAGACAGCAGAGAGATACCTCAAATATCAGCCTCTGTTGCCCTGGTGTTCTGAAACTTTGCAGGCCAGATACTGTATAGCAGCCCTGCTAGAGAAAGCTTGCTGCAGGCTCTTGTTAGGACTTCAAACTTGGATCTGGACAGTTGTAGATGGAGTCTAGATTAGTCAGCTACTGAGAATTATTTGCCTTTTATGTGCAAGGGCCCTTTCGGCAAAAGAACTATGTACAACCTTTTCTGTAACAATTGGCTGACAGTAGGAAATCTTCGATGACGTTGACCTAGTATAATTACTGGAAGAATGACCTTCAGCCTTGTATTGATCAACAGAGAGTAGCTATTTCGTGTTTTGCTTGAAGTTCAGGTACTTCACTTAAGCACACAGGGTATTTCGTTATTTATTTATGTGGTAAGTAGATATTCTCTGATCTTTGGTCAACTAATATTTCCCAGCATGATTCACATATATTGAATACATAAGTGAGAGAGGGCTGGTCCTCCAGCTTATTAAACTATAAGGGAGAAGAAACAGGTGGGAAAAAAAGGATTCTTGAAGGTGAGAATAACTAGATAACGAACTACAAATAGTTCATTTGTAGAATAACTACAAATTAACATTCTGCTTCAGTTTAGGACTAGTTGATTTCTCTCTGTTGTTGACCTTGTAGTGAAAGAAAATAAGTGATCCTCATTCTTTGGCCAAGGGACGGGGGTCACGGTGTTGTGAATTCTGCCATCCAGGTCAACAGGCAATGAACTACGGGTTATTTTTGTAGCCAGGAAGCTAAGTTTTAGAAAACCAGGACACTGGGTTCACATACTTCCTGTTCTAATCACTTGTAGAAATTGCTTGTTAACTGCTTTTCTGCTATTAGGAACCTTTAGATAGACAGCTTTTACAGGGCCAGGAGGTTTCCTTCAATCCTTAATGAAATAAAATTTAAATACACGTTTAAGGGCTTTTAAAAATGCCTTTGTATTTTTAGCAAAAGAGCAATTAGAACTTTGATTTTGGAAAGTTACAAATGGACTAAGGATCCAGATGGATTTGGAATAAGATTTTGCAATTAATTACAACAATCCTTCCCATGGGGAAGGGTTTTTGTTTTGATTTCTCTTAAAAGCCTGATCAGGTGAGAACTTTGAATTTGGACATTAGGGGGTGACAGAACAAAAGAAATATTATAATTATATTAATATTACAATTAACAGAGAAGAATACTTAAATTTGACTTAATAGTACAGCATGGAGTAAAATATTTTAACATTGTGGATGCATTGAAGATATTTTTGAACAATAGATACAGAAGCATCTGCTTCTATAGATAGACTGCTGTTTAAAAGATGTTATGGAAGACCAACAAGTTTTACTGGACAAGACTGAAAGTAGCGTGAAAGTGGATTTAAAAATGACAAGCTTCCAGAATGATATATAAAAAAGATATTATGCTGGACATGCAAATGAAACTGGCTAATTTAATTTAATTTAATTTTCATTAATTTAATAATTAAAAAGATATACAGATAACAAACCAAAAGAATGACCTGGATAATTTTCCTATATTAGATTTACAAAGTTAAAGCTTTGAAGGATTTTGTGAGAAGGGAAAAAAAATAAAGTTCTAAAACATTATTTGAAGGGACTAACATTTTTATTTACTTATTTGTATCCTGCCTTCATCATTTTTACAAATAAGGTTGGATAACATATCCAACACACCTACCCACTCCTAATTTTTCCAACAACAGTCTTGGTTTTCATGGCTAAGATGGGACTTGAGGTCATGGTCTCTTCCGTTCTAGCCTGGTTCTTTAACCACTAGAGCAAAAGAAAAAAAGACCAAGATAGTTAAAAGTAAAAGAAAACAATATAAAGTTGTTGATTTGATCCAGGTTAAATGGATATGTTGCTATCACTAATAACCCTTAATACATTTTTGCTGATCAGGAATGAAACAATGAAGACTTTGTTTATAGATAACAAAAGATCATTTGTTGTATTTTGAAAGAAAGTGATGTTACTAAAATTATTTGCATTTGTGATGATAGTGGGACGTCCCTATTTATATATTTCTTTTCTTTTTCTTTATTAGATTTTTCTTTTTCTTTCCTTTCTTTTTATTTTCTGCACCATTTTTTCTTTTTACTCTCTTATTTTTTTGAATTTATTTTAGTTTTTATCTTTTAAATTGATATGTATGTATATATGTATATATGCATACATACATACACAGTCCCAATTCGAAGAGGCGCTTGTTCAACAGACTGAGGCAAAGAGACAGTCTCGACACCAGCGAAACCAGGAAGCTAGACAGGGGACAGACTGTCTCTGTCCTCAGTGTGGAAGGGGTTGTCACTCTCAAAATGGCCTTTTTAGCCATACTAGATGCTGTTCCAGAACCTCAATTCAGAGCATGATACCATAGTCTCTCGAGACCGAAGGATGCCTAGAATGTATGTATGTTCTGTATGTAGACAAAGAGAGAGACCCAGGGCTTCAGACTTCGATTCCGGTGTTTTGACTCATGGCCTCAACCTGGTCTTTCTAATTCTTATTATCCAGTTCTTCCGAGGCCTAACAAACAACCTAGAATTCAGGCAGTCCTCAGTTAATGACCACTTTTTCAGCAGCTGAAGATAAAACAGAGCTGACCAAGGAGATTTATGGCAGCTCCTCAAAACTGTGGCTGTCACAGTGTCATGATTCAGGATTAGAATGGCTCAGGATTAGAATGGCTGCAGTGTCCTTGATTGCTATTTGCAACCTGAAATGTGGGCTTTCCACAAGAGTCAATGGGGCAGTCAGCAGGGGCTGACCAATCGCAATTATGTGACATGACCTCTAACGATCCCATGAAATTTGCCAAATGACCTCAACTGGACATTTCAGAACTTCTTGTAAGTTGCTTCACAACGACATTAGGTAGCAACAGAGCTCCTGGTCCAAATTACTATTGTTAATTGAGGCCCACTTATTTGTGCTTTTAATAAAGACTCAGGAGCCAGTTATGTAGAAAGCCAGCTGCAATCTCCTTCAGTATGGATGAGAAGATCCCCTCCATGGATCACAGGAAGGCTCTCTCGTGTACAGTATATGACGAAATAGTACAGACGCTGGAATTCTTTCAACCCCACCCCTTTCTTCTCAATAAATCTTGTTAACGAGAACACTGTGCCCTTGGAAAGAATTACGTTGGGTTTTAAGCAGTTGCCGAAGAGCCTGACAGATATGATCTTAATATACAAAGTGATCAGAACTAGGATTACCATATGCCCATCTTTTCCCAGAAACAGACGTCCCAGGGAAGAAGTATTCTCAGTGTTAATGACTGAATTCTAATCCCTGATGTTCTGAGATGGGGCAGCAGAGGTGGTGTACAGTGATTGGGGGTAATGATGTATGACCTTCAGGGAAGAGGTACACACTCTGCTTCCGGAGCAGTAATTTCTAGGATAGATGCACAAAAATGAGGGAAATGGAATCAGCAAGGAGAAAACTACTGCTCTCCATAAAGTTCTAGACAATGCCATTCAGGGTTTGGGGTGGTTTAAGGCTGCTGTTTTGTGTGTGTGTGTGTGTGTGTGTGTTTACTAGACAAGAGAATGAACAAGAAAAAGCTTATTCAAATGCTAGACATGTGATTTCACACCACAAACCTATATTCTGATGGTTCAGACTTCTGATCTCAGACCGCAACCCGATTCAGTTTGTAAAAACTTGTGTTTTATAGTATAAACTCTGGCAGAGATTTTTGAATGACAAATACTGGCTTAGTCCCACTTGGGAGAAACCAAAGATCTGCAATTGATTTATTTGGGCATTTGCAGGTCCTGTGCTAAAACTGTGTGAGTGAATGAATGAATGAATGAATGAGTCAGTCAAGTCAATCAATCAATCAATCGTTTCATGTTTCTTTGTTTTCCAGCAGGTTCTGTTTTTTAAATGCAGAGATACACATCAACCCCATCTAAGCGTTTAAAAACTTAATATACTGTAGTGTAAATGCTCTTCTTTTTATTTTTGTTTTAATGAAATATTTAGAAAATGTGAGCCGTTCAACCTAATTGCTTTCTATTTGTGTTTCAGATCTAGAATTCACCAGCTAGCATTCCCATTCACAATGCTGACTGAAGATCATGGGAATTGGTTTCAGACATCTAAACACCATGTTAGAAAAACATTAAATGATCAAATGCCCTTAATTTATCTATTGGTATTTTAACAATGTTTTTCAATTTTATGCACAGGCAGCAATATTGTGCACTCATTCCAGACAAATGTTATTTGCAAAAAAAAAATAAAAGCCCTTCTCCTCAGGATAGCTATTGCAAATACATAGAAAGCTCCAATTATGGTTTCATTTTTTTCTCAAAGGAATTTCACTATTGTCTGAAAAATAAATGTTGCAATGGTATTTTGAAATGCATAACAAGGAAGCTTTCTTAGTCTAGTTATGCTGAGTCAAAGTGCTGGAAGGAAAAATTGTTCATCCTCATTAAAAGCAATATCTAGAGATTTGTTTTAATTTTACTTTTTTCTTGAACTTCACTAATCAGCCTTGGAAATATTGTTCCATTTGTATCAAGTCCACACAATTACATCTGACTCAGAACAAGAAGCTTATAAGCGGAACAGATCCTGTGACTGCTAGACCCCACCCCGAGAACCTTACACGAACTAAAACATTTTCTTAGAATTAAACATTGGTGTGAGCCTCAGTGGTGCAGCGGACTAAAGTGCTGTTATGTAGCACTTAGCTGCCAGCTGCCTGCAATTTGGCAGTTCCAATCTCACCAGGCTCAAAGTTGACTCAGCCTTCCATCCTTTCAAGGTAGGTAAACTGAGGACCCAGCTTGTTGGGGGCAATAAGCTGACTTTGTAAAACACTGCTTAGGGTGGGCCAAATGCCCTAATAAGCAGGTACATTCAAAAGAATGAAGGCTATTGCTATAAAGGTTGTAAGCCGCCCTGAGTCTCTGGAGAAGGGCAGCATATAAATTGGAATTAAAATAAAATAAATAAATAAAATTATCACATCTCATGAGATTCAAGCAATGACAACATGCTTGGCAGGGGCATCAGCCAAACTTGCAAGATTTATTTATTTATTTATTACATGGGTGCCTTGGTCCCGTGAAAGGTTGTTGTCCCTTGTGTTGAACCCGTGACTCTCCCAATAGTAGGAGATTATATTCACTGTTTCCCCAACATATCACAAGATTGCAGTGGACATCATCCCTATCTAAGGGCCACTGATGATGCTAGCTTGGAATCATAGCACTTGTAATTCAACACACCTAAAAGCCAACTCAGAGAAGACTGACATGTCAGAGAGAATAGGAAAATACTTTACATTTTCTTAGACTTTTAGAGCCAGTTAGAAAACTCCATGGACAACAGAGTTAAGCACAACTTCGGGGAGATATTCCTTTTATAAAATAAAAATATAGAAGATCCTGCAGGTTGCGAATATTTGGCTTCATAACCTCTGACACCTTTCCCTCCTGATTACTTATGACGCCTTTTTACTAACTATTCTACCATTTCCTGTGATTGCTAACATTGATCTCTGCCAATCCTAGTTTTGGTCTGCAGATGGATCTACCGATGAGCAATTGTTGAATCATCTACCCAGAGGCATGGAGGTTCTTCAGGCTAACACCAAAACTATGCCCACATTTTGCTGCACCCTCATACCATGCACTTTACTCAAGGGTCATATACCACATTCCTTCCTGTTGAATTGTTAGAAAGTTCCTGTTAATCTTTCTGGATGGGGTTAACGTCTTGCCGAACAATTTTTGTAGGCTTAAGGTTGACTATGGCCAACCTGTGCAATTTGTGGCCAACAGGCAGGAAAGAGAGTTGAAGAAAGAAGCATCTATCTACAAAGGACACCTTGTACATGTAATTCTGAATTAGGTTTTCAGGGATAAGCCTCTAAATTTAAAGGATCTAAAGCTGGCAAAAGAGTCATCTCAGAAGGTGAAGCAACCAAGGCACATAAAGCCCCAATTCTCCTTTTTTTGTAACATTGTAGCTGCCTCTGCAGGTAATTGCTGAAAACTGAAGTTCTAAGAACATATAATCTAAATTGCATGATTAGGTAACTACAGCTGATTCATACGCTGATTAAACACCGCATGTATCTTTTTATAGTGGAAAGACAAAAGAAAGATTTGTACAGTCCAAATCTTTATTACAGTAGTATTTTTTTTCCTTTCATTTTTATTCCGAGCCTTTCCAATCATGAAACCTATGAATAATTTTTAAAAGTTGACAATAAGACATGTCTCTGATCATCCATCTTAAAGGGAGTGTATCTCTGTTCTTTGAGTGAGTCTATCAGCAACTGAGGAGTTTCACAACAGGATCATTTTCTGGAAATGAAATACTAGACTCGATGGACATTGATTTGCTCCAACAAATCTTGTGTTCTTTGTTCCATGAAGTGATGATAAATTTTATATTTAGATTAAAATCTTGTTAAAATCTTGTTAAAACAGACAAAACATCTCAGTACATACACATCTACCACACCTTTCCTGGTGGTCTAATTTTATGACTAGCTGATTTAATGATTTTAAAATGTCTTATTGTTTTATATGGTGCACATATTCATTTTGGAAGCTATCTTTGAGAAGTAGAACAGAATTATCTTTAACAAGGTGACCTCAAATACTTCTAAGGAAATATCTATACCTGACTTTGCTCTCGTTCACAAAAGATTACGCAAATGACCGCCTGCAAAACTAACTCAGGAGTTAACATTGTCAGACATATATCTGATACCAAAATAGTAGCTTAAATTTAGCATGTGATGTGGCTGTTGCCTTCCCAGATCCTCCCAATCTGCACCACAGCAGCTGCAGCTAAAAATAGAAGATGATAAGAGAGAGGGTTTCTTAATTAGAAAACCAGATCCTGAGTAACTGACAGAATCACAAAGCAGCAATGCGCTCGCTTCGGTTTCTGAGCGCTGAAGTTCTGGTATCTAAGGGGCAGTTGGTAAGACAGGACCTGAGCCATCTTGCCCACAACCTCTTCCCTCTTCTTTTTAAGGCAAGCTACTTACAGGAGCAGGTGGAGGTGATTCATGACCTGGTGGAGAACTGGCCACTGGCCGAATTCAATGTTGGAAAGTTACTGGGAAAGACAGCTGATCACCCAGAAGACATCAGTAACCGAGCCTGTTCTCGGTGCCTGACCAGCTGCCTCGCTGGTTTGAAAGACTATGTTTTGAATTGCTCATCACCCTACGCGAAACGACTCAAAACTGTGGACTTAACAGGCATAAAGGATGTTGAAGTTCAGCTCTGTCCCTGTAGAAAAACAATGGGGCGGTGGGCCCGGACAGAGCTTCTCTCAAGGACCTGCTATGATCTGCTGGTGGACATGCAAAACTCACCCTTCCTTCCAGATGTGTTTGAAGTCTCTGTGGATGTCTTTGCTGACATCTTTGTTACGGAACGAAGCTATGAGGTAGTGGTCCAGGCCCTGCTGATGAGGTGTCACTGCCCACTCAAAATCCGCTGCAAAGCCTTCCGAGTGGACAATCTGGCTCTAAGGAAGCTCTTCTACATCATAAAGCTTACAGAGCCCTCTTCCCTGGGCAAGTTTGAAGTAGTGCACAATGTTAGGCTCCATATGGAACATTTGCAAGTGCTTCTTAATAATGTCCAGTTTCCTAAACTGGCATCGCTCACACTGCCAGCTGGGACCTTTGATGTGAGAAGGCTCACACCAGAGGATGAAGCCACTCTTTCAGGAATTGGGGAAAAGATGAGCCAAATGACTCAGCTGAGAGAGCTGAGCCTGGCATTTTCCACCCTGACCGGACGGCTCCGTAAACTGCTCAGGTAATGTGTTCCACATTGCTTTTGCTGGTGAGTCAAAGTGCCAGGCAGTTGGAAATGCATGAAGGAAGAATGAGGTGTCACTGCTACCACTGTTGTTGGGAGGAAGGCCTGGTGATGGGAGAACAGCAATTGCATGTGGCTGTTTAACTGATAACAACTCACTCACTCACCAGGATGGCTCCATATAATTCCAGTCTTACTTGGAGAGGAACTGAATCTGACAGGAACCAGCTGTCTCAAATTGTCTCCTAGACACTCTAGCTAAGAGTAATGAACTCAGATTTTCAGTGGCTCAGGCCAATATTTAATAAGAGACCAACAAAATGCTCCCATGGGGATTTCCAGATAAAATATTCTGCTGAAAGATTTTCAACCTGCAATATATGAGGCAGTTTATACTTTGGGGTTCATAGTTAACAGTTTTGAGCAGTAGATGTCCCGTGGGTACAAGTTACACTACTATGAGCAACAGTGCCTTTTTCCAATGTTTTGAATGTTTTACCCTTTCCTTCGCTTTACAGAGTGTATTTATATATCGCTACTGAAAAGGAATTAAGTCTGGCTTAATTCCATGTATATAAGACCGATCTGTAATCATGACTTTAAAAATGCAGCAGTCTGGGAAAAAATTTATTTGGGGTCTGATCAAGTCCTACATGATAAACCGAAGGAAAGTCTTTTTCTATACAAAGTATTTATATTTCACATATGAAAATAATATCTCAATTGTAATCTGCTATCAGAAGCAGTTTTATACTGTAGAAGAGCTAATTTTTTAATCCCAAAACTTATACTGGGGGCACTTTCTAAGCCAACAACCAAAGCTATATCAACTATACTATCCTCCTCCTATTATTATTATTATTATTATTATTATTATTATTATTATTATTATTATTATTATTATTATCATCATCATCATCA
>JANHFR010009253.1:117706-128311 GCA_032468015.1 Mimophis mahfalensis | reverse complement strand
AAAAACCTTACGTACTACCCAAAACCCAAACTCAATTTATCCGATCGATACCTTTCCTGAATAAAGTTTACCCAATGTTTCTATTCCAAACAATATTTATCGTACGTGTGGTCCTTTAAATATGCAGAGATCTTTGCCATCTCTGCAAGATTTGCAACATATACCTTTGCATCTTAAACAGCTCACAAGTCCCACCCTCACCTCAATGAATACTTTTGCAACTGATATTAGATTGAAGGACAACGCCCTAAACGGAAATTGATCATTACTGGATTCAAATCTGAGAGATCTCTGATAAGGGAGAAGTGACTTGTGTGATGGGCCTCTGTCAGATCCACCAAACCTAGGAAATTATCCACAGGAAGGCTTCTACTAATATGTCCATTGTAAACTCCAAAGCCTGGCAAATATATTTTGAGGCCTCAGGGTCCAGATCACTCTCCAATCTCTTATCTTTTTTGAGCACCATCAAAAGATGCTACCTCTGCAGCATGGTATCTTTCCAGCTACGGTGAAATTCCTCAACTTGTGTGTCTGCTTAAAAAATAATGGTAAAGGACACTTGCCTTAGTTCTTTGCTTGGCTATTGGAGGGGTACTTTGCTTGGCTATTGGAGGGGTTGTTAAATCGTTTAGGCCCAGGGTACTTGCGGGAACATCTCCTGCCAGCAACAATTTCCCCTCACCCAGTGCATTCCCAGAGGCAGGGCCTTTTCAGGGTGCTGTCAGCCAGACAATGTCGGCTGGCGGCCCCCAGGGGGAGGGCCTTTTCTGTGGGTGCACCCACCCTTTGGAATCAACTTCCCCTGGAGCTCCGGTTGTCCCCCGACCTCCGCTCCTTCCGCCGTGACCTGAAAACGTTGCTTTTTCATCAGTCTGGCCTGGACTGACTAGGGTTTTTAGTACTTTGTTTCAAATTTAACTGATTAATGGGATGTTGGTTTAATTGTCTTTTAATTTTTCTATTGTCTGTTTTTATTGTTGTGAGCCGCCCTGAGTCCTTCAGGAGATAGGGCAGCATAGAAATTAATATGTCTATTAATAAATAAATAAATAAAATTTAAAAAGCTAGAATTGATTAAATTAAATCAATAACTCCCAACTCTGCTCGTCTGCTTCCTATCTAAAAGAAGGCAGAGGACAGGATATGAAAAAGCAATGCAATGCTTAAAACATGCGCTCATATCTTGATGTTATTGAAGGTAAAAAAAGGCTGCAACCCTTATTCTCATAGTAAAACTCTACTTCATCACTGGATTCTATATGTATCTCTCCAACTTCTACCGATTCTGAAAGGCAGCGTTATTGTTGGGTCACAGACGGCTATAATTTGCCACTGCATAGTTCAGTTCTCTCGGGCAAGATGTAAAACTTGTTCACTACTATTGTAGGTACTTTGGTCTTGGCTGTGTTTGCTGCTCCCTTTTGGCTATAGAGAACTGAGATCCATGGATGCCACAGTTGAGGGGAAAATCCTGCTACCACTTAAGATACTACAGAGACGTGACACTTTCACACAGCAAAAGGGATATGTTGATGATCTCTCTCTCTCTCTTTTTTTTTTTCTTTCTTTCTAATTTCTTAATACCTCCATTCTCATTAGTCATTTTATAACAATGCTGGTGAGTAAGGATCTGTATTATTATATGCTTTATATAATTAAACACTTCATGTAATTATTGTATTACAGAATGACAAGAACTGAGGTGTGAAAGGAGTGATTCACATATTCTGTATATCATTACTACAAACTTACTTACTGGCACCACTTTCTCCCAGGTGCTCTGTGCAGCAATTACTGCAGAAAGATTGGTCTTCCGTTCTTCTTCATAGTCATCCTGTGAATTACGGATAAGATCCCGATACACAGCCAAGCAGTCATCATAACGCTCTAATCTGTACAACTGAAAAGGAAAAATTAGTATCTTAGTAAATCAGGTACAGAATAAACATGTATAAAATCAAAACCCCGGATAAACATACTGTTACTGCAGTTCATTTTATTTAGCATCACATTTTATTAATTCCCAAAAACAACTGAGAAAGCTTCTACAAGTTTTTGGACAAAGCTGAGTCAAGATAACTAACCGACAGCAGCTATATTTTTATCTGCCCTCAATTCACAACCTGCAATTTTTTTAAAAGCAAGCAGAAGAATAAAACGTCATTTTTTCCACTATAGTTGAAAGAACCTACAGTGTACATATAAAAGTATGAAGTTAAAAAAATAATCAGTTATAATGACATTCACAATATTTAAACTTTGATATATGATACGCTAGAAGAAAATGTAATATCAAGTTATTTTATAATGAATGCTATATTTGGGGCCGTAGCGGTTGACCTCCAGTTTTTTTACTTGCATAGTCAGTAAATGTACACCAAAGCAACAAGTGGCCTTTACATTTGAAACAAAGGAGTAATTACCACTTGTCCATAGAGCTCCTTTAGTTTGTTCGTCTGCTGGCTGGCTCCCTGAATGGTCTTCAGAGCATTTTCAATCCTATTCAACCTGTACTCGCAGTAAGCCTTCTCAAAAGCTATCAAGTCACTGCAACATATCAATGAAATATGGAGGTTATTTCTCACTATTCATTTTCCTCAAAACATTGATATATATTATATACAATATACATAGTGTCACTTAACATTTATGGGGGGGTAACTATCTTATACTGTACAATGGAGAATATAGCTTAAATTCTAGAAACACATTATGGAATTGCTCAAAATTGCAGCATGTAGTAGTATAGTAACTAATTATAATTCATGCAATTCACATCTGAATCTAATATGCTATTCTATGTTGAGCAAATTAATGTAATGAAGTATGATGACGACATCCCGGAATTTTAATGCACTGTATTTAAAAGTTAAGAAAACCCAGTTGTTTCCCCCTGAAGAGTAAATATATACATTAAAACTTTGCAAAGGGTGCTAGCAGAGGTTTAATGAATAGATAAAACTGTCAGTTCAGAGATTAACTCAAGTGCACATGTAACACAGGTTTAGTGTTTACCTTCTAACCTAAGTCCTAATGGACAACTGACAGTTGTTAAACTGCAAAATAAACGATTTAAAAGAATGAGCTCATCATTCCTAAAGCTTGTATTACTATATCTGATCTGAAAGTTATAGAGAATAATATTATTTCTGTCCCCAGACACTTATGTTTTTATGAAGCTGAAACTCCAAAATATTTAGCACACTTACTAATTAGATACAATACTTTGTTGGATTGATATTGCTAGTATTCTAGAAATCATTTTATCTGAGCAGATTTACTTCAATGCAACTGGATAAGAAATTTAGGAGGGATAATATATATCAACATATATAGTTGCAGCATTTATAGTTGCAGTCACTTTATGTAATAAGAGAATACAGCTCTCTGTGCATTGATAATTATGTCTGAGCAAGCCTCAAAGGCAGCCATTTCTTTTTTTTCAGCCTCATAAAACTGAGAAACACTGAGTTGCTTTAATAAGTATCAGAGGTACAGTAATTGTGTGAGTTCTGTAAAACTTCCTTCAAATATGTTTTGAAATAAGTGCATCCCTATGTTTTCTATAAATATGTTTCACCTTTACACATCTGTGGAATTTTTCATATTTCAAAAAATTCAGAAAATAGCAGAGTTAGGCTAATAAAATTTATTAATACTTACCTAGTTAATACTTTGACATGGGTGTGAATCACACTCAAGGCTTCTTTAAAACTTCCATTTTGTATAAGACATACCACTTTGCAGTGTAAAGCAGTCACATCATCCTTACTGATCTGTAGTACTAGAAGCAAATTCAATGCATTAAGCTATAGAATGAACATGCTGTGTACTAAAAATGCAGGTTTGCACCTGTTACTTATTCATACCTCTAATTTTGTAAACTTAGTTGTATTTATAAACTGAACATTCTGAAAAATATATGCTTATGTACAGGTCAGTTTTATTTTTGGGAAGCAAATTATTTGGTGGAAAGTTTCCATTTTGGACAAAAATCACTAATAGTGATTACTGTTTTTCCTGATCGATTGTATCTAATTGAAAGGACGTCTATCTCAATTTTCTCTAAATAATTTAAAATGGAACCGTATTTTAAATTCACATAGTATGATAAAGGAGACAAATGATACTCCAATACTACTAGGGAATGGAATCATCATAAATATTAGTTAATTTTTCTTTTGCCTGATTGCAGTTAAGCTGTGCCTTGAAGCATTAAAAAGGTATGGCTGTTTAAGGCAATTTGATGAAAGGTCAGCTTGTTACAGTAAGTACAGGTGCATTTCCCATGAAACTTACCATTTCCACTTTTAAAGACTATATAACAAGGGGCCCTTCAGCATAGGAAGCATTCTCCTAATGCGGTGACTAGAAAGACATATAATGAACTCCTTCCTACCTGTCGCACAGCTGTTAAAAGCCATCAGAACTCCCTTGAGAGTTTGATGAAAAGAGTTTGCGCAAAGCACATGAAATGGATATTTTGCAGAGCATGTTAATAGAAATGAAGCACACTCTGTTGAAGCATTACAGTAACAACAGCCTTTGGAAGCTTCTTTAACCCCATAAAAGGCTATATACCTGATTATAAAATGTTTTTTGAATAGTACGGAGTCATTCTGTCACACTATTTTTTATAGAATCGCAGAAGATAAACTACCCTTCCTATGTCACAGATCTTGGGGCCAAAAGGCACATTCATCGGCTAAGGCCAAAGCCAAGTAGCCAGCAACCATTCTGAGAGGCGAAGGTTTTTTTCCCCCACATGGGGAGATAAGCGTGAAAGCAGATACATTGTATCTTTAATCGAGAAGCGCAGCAGTCCAGAATAACAAGCTCCCGTTGAATTTCACCTCAAGCAGAACCAGCTGTTACTCATTCGGCGCTGCTCTACCTACGGTAGGGGAAAGGCAATCTACCTCACAAAGTCGGAAGGACTCCTCTGAAGACAAATGCACCGTCGCTTGTGCTGCTGCAATTGTCTACAACGAAGAGTCCCCAGTCCGCACTGACACCCCCCCACCCCGCCTCAAAAGAATAAAGAATACACCTATAGGGAGGCAACACTCGCTCACTTTTATTGACGGACTTTAGCGCCCGCCCGAAGTCCCCATTCTGGCCGCAGCGATTCACTTCGCTCCAGAGCGAGGCTACCGAGGCAGCTCCGGCCGCGCCGGAGCCACTTCCGCTCCCTGCGCCCGCCGCCATCTTGACAGAGGTAGAGAAGTACAGTAACCGAACTTTACAAGCGGAGGAAACAGCTGAACATGCCCCTTTGATACCGGAAGTAAATCGAGATCCCTCGTCTGTCGTCGTGTACAGCTCTCGATGGTGCGTCGCGGTTTCTCTACGGCGCAAGCGTGCCCAGGGTGAGGTAGCGAGGAGTTGACTTTTCGGTGCGTGAGGTGTCTTCCGCGTCGAACATTTTCTGAGTATGTTTTTGTCACGGATTTTTGTTCTTTGTTAGGGCCACCCTAATCTGGAAACCTTTGAAAGTGTCAGTAGAACTTAAACCTTGACAGTTTTGCTCCTGGAAGATCCTTTAAAGGGAATTGAAACATGAATGGGAAAACCAAGATAGTTGGTGCATTAGCAGGTTTCAAGAGTAAATGAAGAATATATTAACAAAAATATGAATATAGAATATCCAACAGAATTGTTTAAAACGGTTTTTGTAACCGAAGAGTAAAAGCTAAATTTATATTTGGATTACTGAACGATCAGAAGCCACTTCTTTGAATATTTTCCCTTTTCCTTTTTTTTTTACCTTTTGTTCCTTGCACTTTTACCTTTCTCTTTATTTTTTCTTAGTTTATATTAGTTTGTATTAGTTTATTATTATTTTTTAAAGTTACCAAAAATTCTATACACCCATAGGCAGTTTTTTCCTCCGACACTGAAATAACAAAATAAACTTAATTAAATTCAAGACTGCAGACCTATGTAGTTGTGTTCTGCTATGTTAATAAACACAGTGAATCACAATGAACGAAGCTAAATGAATTTCCCAGCCGTTTAGAATTTGGTCATCACATGAAAGGGATTAAAAAAACACAGCATACCCAGTCTCCAGCTTTAATCTTTTTTTAACCTAAATTGCAGGATCCAATTGCGTTTTCCAAAAGAAAAAAAAAACCCCACCTCACATCTTGAATCTGCAGCCTAATGATGTTTTTGCAGAGCACTAATTGCAAAACTGGCAGAGAACAAACACACTTTGTAAACCATTCTGACCCCTAATTACTTTGGATATTTGATGTTATCGTTTTAGTATTCATTACAATAGAGTCCATTTCCAACTGGATTCCAATTTGGGTTCAGTCTAATAGATTAGTACTATAATTATTGTCCTATGTCATTACTCCCAAGTAACCCAAGCAACAAGTCTGGTTTTTCTACAGTAGGTAAGGGGCTTCTCATCCAAGAAGACCTAGTTCCCAAGTGCATTAAAAACTCTTCTATATTTAATTGAGTTGCTGGAAATTAGTATTAGTAATTAGCCAAACAGAAAGGGAGAGGGGCATCCACTTACAGTAGTTTTCTCCACTTAGGGGGAATATTAGGCAGCAAGTTGGGTATTTAACTAATAGAATCCATGCTCCCAAAGTTACTGCATGCAGTCAGACATCAAGAAGTTGTTTTTTTTAGTAAGAAAGAAGTCTTACTGTTGTAATTCCACCTCCCAGTTCTAGTACCAAACTATTATACTACAAAGTAACCCAATCCACAAATTCTGTCAAAACCATTCCTCTCAAACCTGGATTTTGCGATACATCCAGGCACCTTTAGACTGGAAGCTCTCTATTTTATTGTAAAAATGTGTTTTGGTTAATTTGTAATTTAAAATAATATATCCAGTAATGTCTAAATTGGAAGCTTCCATTGAAATACATAGCACTTTTGGTCAGAGTGCTATAGAATCTCAAGAGCAGTTTAAAATTTCAGAAGTTAATTTGCACTGCTGAATGAAATATGATACTCTAGCACACAACAGAGCCCCTTGTTTATTGGAACAAGGAAAAAAGCATTACATAAAAATAGCAAAATTAAAATTACAAGGATAATTTGCATGTTGTATTTTTCTTCAGTTTTTTACTTTGCTTTAGGAAGTATTCTTGCCAAAAGTAGTGGGACATGGTTCAGCTTAGAGAGAAGTTGTATTTGATTCCTCTTTTCCCTAGATTATGTTTAAATGGCTCATTAGAACATTTATTTTATTTAAAACATTGCTATATCAGTTCCCACTTAAAACACCTCAATGATTTGGGGGGGGGGGGGGTAATTTAAACTTAAAGGAAATGCTTATGATCTTTACAAATGCTATTTCAAATCTTTCTGGCTAATTTGTCACAGTGACAGCAGAATCTGAATTGTTGAATGTAGCATTATGTTTACATATATATAAAATGTGTCAAAAGCCACATATATGACCAATAGTAATCCTAAATAAATTCATTTCTGCTAAATAATTAAGCAAATTTTTTAATAAAAAACTTATTGCTGAGGGATGTTCATTAAAAATCCAGAACCATTTGATATTTAAACTGTTTATTGTTTTTTCATCAAAATTTCTGCCTGTAGGATGGCAATTCTTCTCAGTGCATTTTACATGGGAAAAAACATATGTCTCAAATATCTTAACACCTGATAATTGAAGGCAGCAGTATGTCTAATAGGCTCTGTAGCCACAATGCTGCCTGAAATTATTAAGACAACAAACATTACTATAAAATATAATAGAATAGCCACTCTGGAAGAGTAGCCTGTCATTATCATAAAGCAAGAGTATTACAGGAAAAATGAGAACCCATCTTGGTACAATACAGGATTGGGGGGAATCACAAAATGAGTTCACACATCTGTCTATATGATGGCTAAGACTATTCCACCATCAGTGCAGTGCAGGTAATTTCCAAAGGAGTTTCAGGGATGTGATTGCATCAGTCTTAGTATCACGCAACAGAAGTTGCACTCATGGTTCCTAAGACTGCTGTAGTTCAGTCATTTAAAAATTGGACTGGGGTGCAAATAATTGTGCAGGTTTTGCAAAGTACACTTGTACTTGACCATTTTCCTGTCTTTAACTTTCAGGAAAAATATTTCTGAAGATTCAATACAGATAAAACTGTAATAATTGTCAGGCTTTAGAGACCATTCTCTATCTGAAATCTGCATCATAGAGTTTTAAAAGAGGGGCATAGGAATCCTTGTGTTTTTATATAATGCCACAGTCTCTGTAATATTCACATCTCAGGAAGTCTGCAAACGTAGGCCATGATTCAACTCTACTTCTCTGGTCAGGGTTGTCAGTAGAAAGAGATCAGCAAATTGTCTTCTTCCCTCCTTTCTCTTCAAGCCAAGTATTGCTGTGCCCCAAGCACTATTTGTAATTGACCATCAAGTGCACAATACCTTTACATGCATTCACCTGTCTCTTACACCGTGGACCTGATACACTGTAAAACACATACATTTACTGAGCAGCCAAGGAGAGAGAAGACAAGGCACTCTGGACTGGGCTGATAGTGGAGTGGACTATGTCAATAGCGTTGTTTTTAAAAAGGGACTATGTTTAAGTGACTATTTCAAATCTTGCCTAGTTTGCATAAAATGACATGCAAGCATAGACAGAGACCTTTGGGTATCTTATTAAGGAGTTACCAGGAAAGCATGACTACAAAAGAATTATATCTACAAAACATGGGAATTAATGGTTAATAGAAAGAAAAACTCCAAGTGGTATGGAACAGATATTCAGTATTGCAAATGACATGTGTTATATTTTAACAGAACTACACTTTTGATCTAACATTTAATACATTGGTGCATAAACTAAAACATTAACAGAATTACTATAAAATGTTCATAGTCAAAAATTTGCAATGCAGCCAAGCTCTGACTGTATATGTATGCAGTAATTACTCTTCCAGGTAAATGGTTATCTACAGTGGAAATGTTTATCTACATTTGAAAAACCTTTTTATACCATGTACAAAGTAAAAAACAGGGGAGCAGAAATTATCTTTTTATACTTGGTGGTAATAGGTACAAGTGAATAGTAAAGGAGCAGGACCACTTATTTCCACATGCCTGGTGCAGGGTTTCCTTCTGCTGATTATAACTATACTCAGTAGTTTCATTCACCTTTCCTTTGGTAAACCGTAAAAAACAACATACAGAATGTTGAATCACACGATACATAAACACAGAGTTTTCAGAAAAGGCTTTAAAAATAACATTAAATGTCCTGTCTTCTACTCCCTCAAGAAAAATTAAAATTCCATCTCCTCCCCCCACCTTCAGATAATCAAAAATAAAACTGTCAAAATATTTGTATACTGAACAAATTTTTAAAATAATGAACAGTTAGATGTTCCATTATCATCAAAAGTTTTCTTTCTCATTTAAATGGAATTAATGGAAATGGAACATTTTCAGCCGTGTACATAATAAAAAAAACCCTACCAGCCAGCTGCTGTGAATGCTTTTCAGCTGTTTTCCAAAATCCCACAATAAAATGCATAACTGCTCTTGAAGGGCACAATTTAGCTTTCCAGAATCATACTTATTTTCAGAGAAGAATTAAAGTACTGAATGCATGCTTAATTCTCTGATTAAAATCAACAGGCCATATGCACAATTCTCTGCATAACCATAATCTTTGCTAAATTCGGGAGCTACTTCCAAACCTGTGCCTACGACCCAGTCAAAAATCTCATACTTTTGCCTGGGTGGTGCCATTCTTGGTTTTTTCTTTCTTACTTGGTTTCATAACCACACATTGGTTTTGAAATAATCAAGTGAAAAGTTTGTCTTTATATTTAAACACCGCTATTGTGTTCTTTAAAAAAAGATACATTTTAAACGTCACATTTCAGCATTCTGTTCTCACATCAAAATAAAGTATTAAAATAAAACAGCATCAACTTGTTAAAAACATTTAAATCAAGCAAAATGTTAATATTGTTTGTGAAAAAAGAAGAAAAGTGGCTACTGAGTGTCCTACCCCAGGTCCCCTCTGTGAAAACAGTACATTCACTTTATTGCCCATTCTTTTTTTGAATATGGATGGCCACTGAATGACATGAGATGTTGATAGTTCTCACTCCAACTCTTTTCACCATTGTTGCCAGCTGAAATCATCATTGCTGCCGAAAACCAAGAAAAACCCTAGGATGGTAGCAAATATGACCGTGTTTCCTGTGAGTACAAGTGCACAGGCACCCCACTTAATCTATGGAGAAAGGAAAGACAATGTTTTACATACACAAAAAAATACAACATGCATCAACACAGAAGCTGCCTTATTACAGACATACCTAATTGCTCTGTGACTGGGGGAAATGCCATTCTTTCACAAAGCAGTTCTATTTAATGCAAACCAGTTTAAAATTATTTGTCAACACTTAGACTCAGTTACCTAGTGGGAAGGCAAACAACTTGCTATCCTTTGAATTTCAATACCCTCAAACTATTTTTACCAGGTAGTGCCCAATACCCACCAACTGAATGTTATTTATCAAAGGATATACAGAATGTTAATCTGGGGATATTTCAGGGTTGTTTGTTGGGGGGGGGGGGGGGGTTTGGATAACAACACTT
>JANHFR010009253.1:69571-80873 GCA_032468015.1 Mimophis mahfalensis | reverse complement strand
TTTGAAGCCTTTTTTTCTCCCTTTCTGTTGCTTTCTTTTCTTACTTTCTTTTCTTACACTGGCTGCCCTGAGCTGGGCAGCAGCGGCCGGCGGGGCGGAACAGCGGCACGGCGGCGATGGCGCAGTGGGGTGGAACAGTGGCGCAGTGGGGCGGAGCGGCAGCATGGCGGCAGGGTGGCGGCGACGGCAGGTGGCAGCAAAAATCGGGACATTTTTAAAAAGCTGTGGGACAAATTGCTAAAAAGCGGGGCTGTCCTGCCAAAAGCAGGATGTCTGGTCACCTTACCATAGCCATAAGATGAGCTGTGGAACAGAGGGGCCCTAGGCTGCAAGGTTGCCTAGCGCTGTGGGCAAGGCTGGGGCTAGCAAGAGTGCATTGGAAATATCTTCAGGCACCCGGAGAGACAGAATTCCTGGCCCGTGCTTGATCAATGGGCCGCGGGCTGAGGTTAAGGGGCGGAGCAGCCATGAGGTAATCTTTCTGCACCTCAAAAAAAATAAGACCTCCCTGAAAATAAGGACAAGCACTTATTTCAGGGGTCAAAAGAAAATAAGGTCCTGTCTTATTTTCGGGGAAACACAGTAAATCTTGAATTACTTTAATTGGTTAAAGTAAGGGGTAGCAACTTGCCAGGTCTCTGGTCCTTCCAAAACTCACTTAAAGTCTTAAAGGCTTGCCAAAGCTTGTAAACTTTTAGTGATTTCTGAAAATAATTCTATTTTAATTCTGTTCAGGTTTTGGGAAGCTGTGGTTATCATGTGGATTGTTGGAAGGTCTGATATTTGAGGGTATACCATGTTGCTGAGCTCATCTAAAATTACACATAGCAGTGTTGTATACAGTGGAACCTCAGGTTGCGAACCGAAATGTTGGGAACCAGTTCGGGTTCTGACACGAAAATCCAGCCAAGTTTTGGATCGGCTTCTAAACAAAAAAATGGCATGGAAAACTTCCTTTCCGTGCCATTTTCCCCTCTGCACATGTGCAGAATTGCCTGTGCATGCACAGTGAGTGTCGCTTCAGGACGTGACCAATTTGGGGTGCGACCGCAATCCTGGAACGGATTGCGTTCACAACCCGAGGTCCCACTGTATCATATTACATAAGAATTGATTACACTGTAAAATAATGCCTTATTGAAAAGGCCTTCTGAGGGAAAAAAAAACTATTATAGACACGGTATAAAAGTAACAGTTGCTGATGCAGCAGCAGCAATAGCTTTTGTAGCCTGGCCCTTAGATTCTTTGCTGACCCACATAGCCTTTGTTTTTGGTCTTACTGACTCTTTAGCAGCTGCACTTTGCTTTTTAGAGTAGGAAGGCTCTCCATTACAGGGATATAGAGGTGCTGTAATCATCATCTCTTAGCCATTCTATTACAGCATTGAGTGAATGGTATATATATAGCATACTATCTGTGATATGTGTAGTAGCAGTGCAGTGCAAAAAGGCTTAAGCCCCTTTTTCCATTTTGGCACATAGAAGGGAATTGGTGATCTCTGCTACCTTTCACTATCAAGTTCCCTAAGCTCTGTGTAACCCAGAACTCACTAGGTAATATTGCAACTCTGCAACTGGCCTTTGTGCATATCTTCTGAAGCTCAAGATTAAATGCAAATAATGCTTGAGTCTGGATCAATAAAGCCCTGAGTAGAGCTTGCTTATGGAATGCTAGTTTTAGGGATCAGGAAGGAAACCAATTTGAAGCCTGTGAGCAATATTTTTGAACTCTTATTGCCTAATTTACAGGATGTTTTTTGAATGCTGATGTTGTGTTTGTACTTGCCTGTGTTTTCTTTTGGGTTGTCTGTGTCATTCAGCTAAACATACAACATTATTGATAGCTCAATAAAAAGTCTATGCTCAAAATTAGCGCCATTGTAGCACTTCTACAGCCATGTGATGAAAATTCAGGCACTTGGCAGCCTGCCCATACTTACGACTGCAGAAGTGCTTCAACTTCCCCCATCTATGTTCTTTTAGCCCCCTATATTCTGTGGCTCCTGCTGCCCATCTAAGATTTGCCATTTTCTTCCTTCTGCTGCTGACCAGGCACGCCCAGGGTGGCAAAGGTCGTCTTGGCTGGGGTGGAGTGTGGGATGGGGAGACAACGACAGCTGCTTTGCTCTACCCTGTTGGACTTTCCGGGCCATTGGATGTTTCCCTGGGTGTTTAGTGCATCCTAAATACTGGCTGTTTTGCACTCCACTGTAGATACTTCCTGGGCATTTAGCACTTCCCAGGATGTAGCGCCTTTACACCACACTGCTGGGTCAGACTGGAGTAACTGAGGCTTCCAGGGGTGATTGTGGCTTCTTTCCCTGGCCTCCCTATACTTGCACTACACTAAACACCCTCCCACAGTTGCATATGGCCTGTCTTGGTCCTCTCAGGGCCTCCCCCAATCCCTGGAGGCACTCCTTGCCCCTTGCCTACCTGGGGCACTCTCTACTTAATAACCAGTGATTCTCGTTTAATGATGGCATGTGACATCTCATTTTATGACTATTTTACTTCCAGTCAATTTGTGGTCATAGGTTTAAGACTATCTGTATGGACTTCTACTTGTAGCAGTTTATTGTAAACATTCCTTATTGTTCCTTCCATTTGCTTTGTTCAAATGTGAGTGTTACTGTTTATTGGGGAGAATAGCACTAGAAGAGTGATATAAGCATGCTTGAAGGAAACTGCATTTGCATAAATATAAAACAAAAACCATTTGCCCTATTCAGTTTGCTCAGCTACTTAATTTTGCAAACATTTTGGAACAATGTGAAAGTTAAATTGCCGCAGTTATTCATAATTTTTGCTCAGAATATTAAAGTAAGATGCACTGATTTCCAAATGGTTAGATTTGCATTCTGAATATTACAATATTATGCTGCCAGGAGTGGGTTGGGGGAACTGTTATTCCTTCATGAGAATATATTTTCTTTTGGGGTATGTGCAATAATTGTCTAAGATTATTCATCTGTAATTTCCATTTTTCTACATTGCTTTCAATGGACCAGTTTGGTTTGGATTCCAAATGCTAATAATACTGTAGAGTGATCTTCTGGTATGTATATAACATAGATGGATTGTCTAATGATTTCTTGCATGGTTGTTTTCTTTCTTGTGTTTTGTTGCTTTTTGTGAACATGTTAAGTGGAAAATCAAATTATTCTTAAATGCAAGGAGTTCAATAGCATGTTGAACTGTATAAATCTGTAGCTGTACAAAATTTGTGATTTTATAATGTAATGGTTAGTAATTGCTTCTTCCTTGCTTTAGGTGAAAAGCCATTCAAATGTGAACAGTGCAACTACGTGGCATCAAACCAGCATGAAGTGACTCGACATGCAAGACAGGTTCATGATGGGCCCAAACCATTGGCTTGTCCCCACTGTGATTACAAAACAGCTGACAGAAGCAATTTCAAGAAGCATGTGGAACTCCATGTCAGCCCTCGTCAGTTCCTTTGCCCAGTTTGTGAATATGCTGCATCCAAGAAATGTAACTTGCAATATCACATCAAATCCAGGCACCCGGACTGCTGTGATATCACAATGGATGTCTCAAAAGTAAGATTAAGGACTAAAAAGAATGAGGTTAGCACTTCTGAGAACATTAACACTGAGAGTAAACTAGAACAAGAACAAACAAAGAAAGAGTTGATAGAAAAGAAAAATGAGAGAGTTGTAAATGAAGAGAAGAAAGAGAGTTTGTCAAAAGACAAGAAACCAACTAGTAGTGCAAATGTAGGCCAGGTCATGAGAAGAAGCCGCAAAATAGTTGGTGAAAGAAAGGAAGAAAATGTGAAAATTGAAAAAACTAATAAAACTAAGAAGGCAAAAAGGAAAGCAGAGAATATCTCTATTTCATCGACAAAAGATTTATCAACAGAGATTGATGTAATAGTGAGAAAGAAAAAGAAATCTGAAAAACTAGCACCTAAGAGTCAGGGTGAAAGCAAATTGGAGGTGACCAAAAAGTCAAATTCTTGCCTTAAGAAAAACAAAAAAAAGAAATATTTGAAGAATAAAACTGCTAAGAACAGTAACAGTTCTGATAGCAAAAAGAGTACAGATGAAGCTTCTGTTCATAAAGAATGTTTTCTTATCCATGAAAGTGAAAGGAAGACATTTGATACTAATTCCAGTGAGCAGGAACCTGTGCTTCTCATAGATGGCGAGAATCAGTATGCACCTGAAAATGACATACATCAAGAGATACGTGAACAGCAGGTAGACACAAATATCCCAGAAGGGATGAAAGACCAAGAAATATTTACAGGACAAGAGGAGATTGCAAAAGATGTTTCAGAGAATAACACTGAAACAGGATTGGCAGTTATTGCTGGGACCAGCTCTGTGGATTCAAATACCACCAGGGAAAAAGAAGCAAAGGACATTTTACCAGATGTATGCCAAGATATTCAGATGACACAAACCTGTGAGATGGAAAGTGTGACTGATCCAGATTTAGTACAAGAAACACGGTCAATGCAAACATGTGACAAAGAGATAATGAGTAAAGCCCATCAAGAAGATGTTTGTTCTACAAAACAATTACAGGCCGAAGACCCAGCAGGAGCTCAACCTCGCCAAAACCCAGAAAAACTTGAACACAATAGTGGAGCAAATTTAGCTTCATCATCACCCAGTGGCACAATAGTGAATGAAAATCAGGATGTGGAAGAGGACGAAGGTATCCATAGTCATGATGGCAGCGATATAAGTGACAACATATCGGAAGGCAGTGATGATTCTGGATTAAATGGTGCTCGGACCGCCCAAGAAAAAACAGGTCAGAAATCATCCCAAGAAGTAACAGAGGCTAAGCCTACAAAGGAGAACTATGTGTGTATATTTTGTGACCGGTCATTTAAAAAAAAGGGTGAATACAGTAAACATCTGAATCGACATTTGGTAAATGTATACTATCTTGAGAAGGCAACAAAGGAGCAAGATTAACCAAACACAGTTTAATGACAATTTATTCCTTTTTTGTAAAATCTTCTAGAGCTTACGTACAGTTCTTGTAGAATCTTTGCTTAAGCTCAGTTTGCTTTTACTATTAAGTTGTTGGTTGGTTATTTCCCCCGACTTTTGAAAAAAAGTTGAACTAATTAACTATTTGTTTCTCTTTCATTAGAGAAGGCAAATGGGATATGAAATGTTGCGGCTTACAAAGCTGACAAAAAGTCCTTGAGATAGAGCCCTTGAATCGTTTGCATGTTTCTGTTGACTTGCAACAGATATATATGTACAACTTCATAGGTTTAGGAATGGACAGCCCAGAGCAACATTCATGGGAGTTGCCCCTGTACAAGCTCTTCAGGAATGAGCTGAAAATGGCTAGAAGTTTGCAAAACCACTGTCATGTTCTTGCAGAGGTGTGTTTATTTCCATAGAGCTTGAATTGTAGATGGTACCAGTTGATTTAAGTCCCAAGTCTGTGCCTGTCCATTTAACAAATTGCAAGGAAAAAGTTTAATCTGAAAAAGTCTCAGGCATATTGTATCACTCTCTTTCCCTTAATAATTGGAGAAAGTAAAATATCATTGAGAGTTTACTTCAACGTGCTGTATTTCTGTTCACCTAGTCTAGAACACCTTCGTGAGTCCCATTTATGCACACTTGCCTTAGCTTGGAATTATTTTACTGTCATGCAGTTCTGTGCCAGTGCAGTTGGTGAGCACAAGAACCACATGGATAAGAACAATTGTTTGAGTACATCTGATATGTTCATGTGTGCTCATACATTTCTGATTATCAGAATGCTTGCCAGTTCCCAAATGCGGATGTTCTAGATATAGATTGTGTGGTGTGGGGAGCACCAAGTTTAATACATTAACAGCTTATTCCACGCAGAGCCCCTTCCTTGAAAAAGTGAGCATGAATTTTGGATACAAAATCCTGAGGCTGCGTATCCATGGTTAATAACTCCTTGAAAATTTGCCAAGTACACAGGCCATCTTTGCTAACGAAATTGTTATATAAATGGAATCTTAGAAATATAAAAAAAATATATTTGATGCTTCTAGTAGAATCTGTTTTGATTCTTGTTTATCTTAATGTGTTGGTAGGGTGAGTGCTTAAAAAACCTCAGCTGTACAAGAAACACAGTAGCTTATTTTGTAAAAAGCACTTTTGGGAAAAAAAATGAGGTTCACTAGCAGTAAAAAAAATTCATGAACGTATTTTTAATTTGCATATACATTTCAGGTCCCCCAATCATGATCAGCAAGCCAAAATCTTGAAGTTCTTTCCATCTATTGATTGGTGAATCCATAATTTGGTAAATACTTCTTTAAAACAAGGTCATTTCCTTTTGTGCTTTAAGATGAGAAAAATGTTGCACATAATTGTTTTATTTTTACCTATGCAGTTTAAGTCTTTAGGAGTTTAGTATTTTTGTTGTATATGTACATTTTATATATGCATGTTTAGTTTTGTTAAATCCGTTTCTTCCCTTAATTTTGACACTTTCAGATTTGTTGCTTATCATGGCCAGTATTGTCTGCTTCTTTTGACTATACCTTTCTGATTCTATGTTGGTTGATAACCTATAAAAATTGTTTAATACTTAGTTATATCATTTTGGACAAATATTTCTGTACATTTCTGATTTAACTGTTAAGAGTTGCACAAATAAGTCACATGTTGCTACGGTAGTAACTTCAATAGAACCGTGCGTGATGTCTTTATGGGGGATGTTCTCTAATGAAAGTTCGGAACTTATCCTTCTTTTAAGAAGGCTATTTAAACTTAAATCCATATGTAAGTTTCCATTTAGAAGAGCTTTCTTCATTAGAAAAATTATGGATCCAGCCCATTGTTATTTGTATATATTCTGTTTTAATAATATTTCTCTTTTGCATTATAAATATTTTTTCCATGCCCCTGCTGAGAAAAAATTAAAATAAGTACAATATACATTGGGATTTGTCTGTCACCCATTTCTTGTAGAGGGACTTATGTGAGACCTTTCTTGGTGAACTTAAAAGTATTAATAGTGGTACTTATTTGGTTTTAAGACACTGCTAGCATTATAAATGAAATATCCACTGTATTGCGTAATTAATTAACACAAAAATGAATGGCTTGGACCATAGCTCAGATTACATTATGCTCTTTCCCAATGTGCATTTATTTCAGTGAATGTTAATTATACTCTTAGGTGGAATTGCCTTGATTGAATGAAATTACTCATTTCAAAGTTCATAAATCAAAAAAATCCTGATAAGCAACAAACCTTGAAAATGTCAGTTGTAAAAATTTCCATTTCCATTAAATCAAGTTCTAAGCATCCTGATCCTTTTTATAATTCACATAAAGAGAGATTGAAATGATCAGATATCTGAAGAATAAGTGTTCAGGCACATGGAGAGAAGCACAATTTTATTTTAAAGACTTTATTAACAAGTAGCATTTGCTTGAACTTTCTGAAAACACAGTGAAAAGCTACAGATCGCAAAATTGAGCACGCAACCTTTCATTTTTGTTCATTTTCAAATATGTTTTGTTTTTGTAAATTTATAGGCGTAAGTGTGCTTTCCAATGCAGCAAATTAGCAGGTATGAAAACTTGTATTGTCGAAGTCCACAATCTGCTGCCAAGCCCCATTGCTGTATTCTTGAATTGTGTAGACTCATGTCTTATTGTGTGTGCATGAGAATCTCTTGATTATATCTCCAGATGGCTCTCAAGAGACTTTTATTTGCTGCTTTAGAAATATTGAAACAAACTATAATATTTAATTTTTCCCCTTGAAGAAAGCTGATCTTTCATTATAGTTTGGATTATATTTAATTTTTCTGAATTCCCTTCTCTTTTCTTTTGGAAATGGGTTATAGCTGTTTCAACATAATTAGACTAAATTGAAAAACCTAACACTTTTGTGGAGGTGTGAGATAGCAGATTTTCAATAGAGGCCAAAGATCTGAGGGAGAAAAACCCTTTTAGGACAAAAACAAATTGTATAATGTTAGTTATTTGTGTGTGGGAAAACTATGTCAAAACTTACTTCGCTGTGACAATCATTGTCAACTGAGAATCAAGTTGCAACTATATTTATGTTGATCCATTAAACATTGCAGAAATGTCTTCCTAACCAGTTAGTTAAAGTAGCATTATTCACAGTTTCGTTGGTGGATGTAAAGTATTGTTTTATATGAGGGTTGGACAAAGACTGGAAACCCCATTATTCTGTGTCCAAAATGTCTTCCTGTTTTAAGAGAGATGCTTCCATTTTGTAAGAGCCTTTGCGGCCTTGGCCTACATTTCTAGCAATTTTTTAAACCAAGTTGGTTGGAGAAAAAAGGCAGATATGTAGTAATAGTGTTAATCCATCAGATAACTTGATGTATTAAAATGATATATGACTTGAAATAGGTACTAGAAAATGATTAGAGATAAAGGTTTCACAGTAGAAGGGATTAGAAAATAGTACCTGTATTCTTGAGCATGAGAATGCAAAGGAATGAAGTGTTAGAAGAACAAATACGCCAGTGATACTATGATGTGTCCTGAGATTTATTGGCTTTATAACTATCATAAATCCCAATATATTATTACCTGTTGTCTGTTTAGAAAAAGACAGAATTACATGTTTTAAAGTATGCCTGTAAAAGATGGAATGTCACTCCTATCTTCATGTTAGTTGTAGCTAATGAATGAATAAATTAGGGTTAAATGTATACATAACATAATCTGTTTGCTTAAGGTAATTATTTCTTAAAATGAACATTAAGATTACAAGAATTTGGATATTTTTCCAGCTTCTCCTTACTAAAAGAAGGCTTCTTTTAGCAGCAGTGCCTATTGTAAAAATCTCAGCTTGGCAAATATTTATGTCACGCTGAGCAAAATAGTTAGTAGCACTGTTAGTATTTGTGGAAACAAATACTTGAACTAAATTCTACAAGTAAATGAAAGGATAATTAGGAACTTGCAATACAACTGAATATTGCTGCTATCTGGAGCATAAGGCAGGAGTGTCAAGGCTGTTTAGTCTGAGGATTCATATCCACAGCCAGCTGGAGGAAGAAGGATGCTTTCCAATGATTCATAGGTGTCACTCGAATCAACATTATTTTTCAACCCATTTAAAGCCTTTTGGAGGAGATCTAAGAAAGAGAATGGGAGCAGGAGGCATCAGGGTGGTAAACTGCTCCAGATTTCACTCTTATTTCCCCTAGTAGTTTAAAAACTTCCTGCCATATTATGGCTGTGTGACTTGAGGCTGTTTTGGACTGTTGTTGTTTTTAAATGACTTGCTTTGGAAAGGCCTCCTGCTCCTATTGTTATTCTAACTTGGGAGGGAATACAGTTTTTTAAAATTGCACTGCTGAAAATTAGCCATTCTCAGCTGAATTTCAGTGGTGTAATCTCAGGGTGCTGAAGGGCCACCTGTGACCTAGAACTTTCAATTCTTGTTATAGGCAAACTGACAGGTCAGTTTATGCACAGCATTAATAATTTTAGTATGTAATACGTTTTGCTGATGAGTTGTAAACAGAAGTTCATTTAAATTTATTGAACCTTTTACTATGTAGCTAACATGCTGAGGTACAGTGTTGATATCCATATAGGTTCAGGAATTGTTCCAATGAATATACAATTTTTCACTTCTAAATTTCAAATCACACTAGCTAAAGAACATTTTTGTAAGCTGGCACTGAAATGTTTTATGTTTGGTTGCACCGTGTTTGATGCTTTTAACAGTGCAATACTTGTATTCTCTCAATTTAAACCAAAGGTAATTTGTTCGTGCTTGCTATCTACTGTAGTGCATGAAGTGCTTTTATACATTTGTAATAGATGTAAAATCAGAACAGATCACATGTCCGAGGGTTTTTTATTTACCTAAACTATGTACAAGTCTTTGTTCAAATTATAAAGTGTTAAACTAAATTGCATATTAACCCTTGAGTGTATTTTCCCAAGCATAGTTATAAGGCAATAAACTTTATTAAGGAATATGCATAGTAATAAATTGTCTTTTATTCATTCATGTGTTGCAAAGGCCTATTATGTATGAATTCATGGTATGAAAATCTTCATTGGCTTAGTGAATGATAAGGAGACATCTTAATATATACCAAAATGGAAGAAAATCGAGAGTAGTTGCATATTGGCCAGGTCAAATCACAATTGTTCATTAAGAATACACATTTAAATGGGCAATGGATCCCTGACCTCCAATACACCAGATTGCAGTACGCTTGATCTAGAACAGGATGGTTGTTAAATAACCTTTTGACACTTAGGATTGCACTGAATTTATGTATATGACCTATTCTGTTATACATTATATAATTAACACACGTGCTTAGATTGGTAGCTTGTTGAGTTCTTCGTAATCATAACAGCCATTCAAAATTATGAAGGTAATGAACAAAGGAACTTAGAACCTGTACTGGAAGTCGTGGCTGTTGCACTTCCTTTCAATCATAGGATTGTGATTTGGGTGTTTATGAGGTCTATGAGTGTCTCTGCTCAGGGGCTGAAACACCTGCTTGGATTTCAGCAAAGAGGATTTTTGAGAGACACTCCTGCATGGCCTGTGCTGGGCCTCCCAGAGTTTTCCTCACCCCACACTTCTTACCTGGGATGCCAAATACTTACCAGCAACCACTGGGAGTCCAGAAATTGTGTTTGTTGAACAAAGCAGTGTCTGCTCAATGACTGAGATTCCGGTCCCAATTGTGGCAGTTAGGCAAGGTCTACCTGTTCGTATAATTGCTACTGTTTGTTTACATCTTAGTCCTCTAAAATAATCTCAGAAAACATTAATGGCATCAGAGGAGTTTCAGAAAGAAAGTTATAGAATGAAATCTAGTAATCTTTGTTCCATAGAACCTGAAAGAGGGAAATTTTTCCTCTTCATAGCTCTTGCTGTTCACTTAGTATCTTCTCCCAAAGGCTAAAGAACTCCCCAAGATAGCCTGATTTTGGAGGGGGTGGGAGCTCTGGAAAAGAATGGCAGCATGATAGATTTCTCCCACTGTGTGAATAAAATAAAATAAAATAAAGCTTTTAAAACTGGAAATTAAAAATAAATTAAGGGATATTTATTTATTTATTTTATTTTATTAAGATTTATATACTGCCCTTCTCCCATAGGGACTCAGGGCGGTGTACAGGGCATTAAAATGAACTGATTAAAAAAGTTAAAAGGAATTAAATCAACCTAACAGACAACAATAAAATTAAAACAAACACACACACCCCTCAGTTCAGGCTGGCCAATGTAAATAGGTGTGTTTTCAGTTCCTTGCGGAAAGTGCGGAGGTCTGGGGCCATCCGCAACTCTA
>JANHFR010009247.1:13910-25884 GCA_032468015.1 Mimophis mahfalensis | reverse complement strand
AGAATTCCTCTTCCGGTCATGTTAGCTCAGCAATTCTGGGAGTCGAAGTCCACAAGTCTTAAACTTGCCAAGTTTGAAGACCCTTGGTTTAATAGCATTTTCAATAGATAGCATCATTTTGTTCTTTGCTATCATTTCCTCACACAACAAGCAAAACTTAATGGGCACTTTTTTCATATGGCAATGCTAAATCTTCAGTTATATCAAAGAAAAAGTAGCTGTAAAGTTGAAAGCCCTGTAAATGTTTACAAAGGTCAACAATAATGGAGAACATTTTCTCATTACATTGCTGAAATTTTAAATCAGTGTAAAAACTCAACTAATTTTAACAGCTTTTTACAGTTAAAAACCTTTCAATATACACTTTGCAAGTTTATCCAAAAACGAATTAACTTTTAAAAAACTTATATCAAGCAAGTGTTTACATTGACTAAACACATATGCATTGCTCATTACTGCAACTATAAGCACCACTTGATACAAAAGGGATGTCTGTTCTGCAAATATAAACTAAAATAATTCAGCCTCCCAGAGTCTGTTAATTTATATTTGCAGTACAGATATACCTTAAAAAGTAACTGTAGGTTTGGCAGAGTCACAGATTTGGGCTGAATCTACACATACTAGTCTTGAATATTAATTTAGAAGAGTAAAATGCCTATAGTCTGGTAAATGTTTGTCTGGATCCAGATTTGTTTCTTGTATATGCAGTTCTGCAATACTGCAAGTTTTACAGTAATCTCTAATCAGTTACTTCCTGCAGGACACAAATGCTTTCGTAGTGAGCTTTGGAAAATTGATGAGCAAGAAACAATCCAATTTTGACTAGGCATTTTCCAAACACTCAGTGTTAAGTTAGACTCATCTAGCCTTATTTCAGCCGTTTAATGATTCTATACTTTCAACTTCTAGCAAGGATCTACAATTCAATAGGCCTCTTCACTTCTTGGCCTTTTAGCTAAGATCAAGATCAACAGATCTCTAGCAGCATCAGTCAATTTACAGTAACATGCATAATAAAAAAAATATCAAAGGGAAGGCCACATTGCCTTAACAAACGATAGCATAGTTGCAAAGGAAAGAAGTGATAATTCAAATTTGAATCAAATATCGCTAAGCATTACTAAGTTAATTTTATTGGAACTGAGGAACTCTTTCAGGAAAGTGTTTTAAGGAATGCATGGACATGCCTGCATGCATCAAATACTATATATGTATCAATTTAGGACAATTTAGCCTCTATTCTATCCTTTAAATAATGAACTGAAAACTACAGTAAGTTTCATTAAAATGAATATAAATATCCAAGATTTTTACTAGAAACATTTCCATTTAGGTCACTATAGGATTTGGCTTGGTATCCTTTTTAAAAACCTCAAGCAAATATTTTTATTTATCATACGACTATCTTTACAAAAGTATTAGCATCTCAAACTTTAAGCCAGATTGGTATGACAATATGCCTTGAATCAAGTTTGTAACAATAACATTTGGAACAATTTGTAAATGCCTTTTTATATCAGAAACTCAGTAACAATTACAATTTTGTTATTGTTCATATGATTAATAAATATTCATAAAATCATAAGTAGGAAATCCAGTTCTCCCTTAAAATTCAAACAGCTTTCAAATTGGTTCAGTGTTTAGGACAGATAATGTCTAGTGTGTATTGCCTTTGTAGACATTTCTTTGTATGTCAAAGACCTCTTCAATTAGATTCTTGGCATGTTCTTTTTAAGACAATTGCTTTATAACATTATTTGAAATTATTGGCTAAGTATGAAAACAACATTTATCATTAGGTTAGGTAAGAGTGACTGAATAACTTCCAATTTAATAGTGTTATATTCCAAAATATAGGAAATTATCTAGCAGCAGTACTAAACTACATAATTTCTTTTATTTTCATCCAATGAGAGCTGTCCTCTCAGTATTTTAGATAAAATATTGGGCTCCACGTATTCCAGTAATGTAGCTGAAATATATTTGGAGAGCACCATGATTGAAATACAATTATTTCAAATGTTGACAACACTCTAAGAAGTACATGCTTACATAAAGCTAATGCCAAACGTCATTTGCTGTTGATTGCAGTTTTATTCATTCTTGGTCTAAACATTATTCAATTTTATTCAAAATTACGCTGCTGTTGGAAATAAAAATGAAACATACTTTGCACTCTTTTGATGTGACCCAATTAACTGGAAATCACAAGACCTGTATCAAGAAGCAGGCATAAGAGAAGAAACTTTCACTAAAAGTAAAATTTCCGACCTCAAGAAAGGGCACCAAGAAAACATGTACATCAAAATTGCCTATAGTTAAAATTGTTTTTTTTAAATGTTCACATTATCCACATTTGTAATGAAGAAAATTATGAGCTTTTTTGGAATCTCAGTGTAGCCTCACACTAATTAAGTATCTTCAATATCCTCCACTTATGTACAGTAACCACAGACAATAATTTTTTTGAAATTAAAAAAAAAATACCCTGCTTTGGTAACCCTTGACTTCCACCTCAAAATCTGTCACCTACCCAAACTTCCTTTGGTAATACAAGATTTCTACGAGGACACACATAAGGCTTGTTTTCCTGTGCAAAAACAAGCAATTGGATAAAGTTGACTGCTTTCATAACCGCTGTAGCAACATATATGAAGTATAAATGTCAGTTGTTAAATTTGTTAAACTGATATAACAGTCACCAATTTTTTAATGAATTACCTTGATGTTAATTGGAACTTGATTCTATGAACTATCAGCAGTTACATTATCCTACATTTCCAGGGTATAGTTTCAGGTTTCAAGAAAATCTTGACCACATATTGAACAGTAGAAAAGTTGCTAGATATGTACATCAATCCACGCACTACAGAAAATGTGTGTTTGTTCTTATAATGCTAAAAATTAAGTTATTAGATCTGCCAATTAATAGAGGAAGGATTACTCACATCCTTTTTTAATTATAATAAACTACTTAAAGTTACTAAATAAATCTGAAAAATGTTATATAAGTGAAATACCTACAATAATAATGTGATCTAGAAGACTTCCAGACATCCTGCTGGGTTGAATATTATTACTAGTAAGAATTTTGAAATGTGAAAATTTAAACAACTTCTCCCATTCACACTTAAATTAAATTCTTCTGAATCAAGTACCTTCTTGAGTCCATTTCCTTCTTCATGTGTACATCCAATTACTTGTATATCTATAAATGTCTGCTCTACAAGTCACAGTTTATATCTCTAGTATTCCAGTGGCTTTGTGAAGATTTTATTTAGGGGGTGTGTAGGGGGAAGTAGGGTCTCATTTATTAATCCTTGTGATAAGTTCAGTGCAGAGCATATAAATTCTATGCAGATTCTATGTAAACAAGGTAGGTCTGGAATAAAATAAAAGAATAAACATACTGGAGATCCTGCAGTTTTAATTTTTAAATATTTAAGAAACAGAAGAAATATTTAAGAAGCAGAATATTATCTACACTGGCCTCTAGCAGCAGCTAGTAATTTCTTAAACTCCAACTCCATCCATTACTGTAAATATCTGTAGACTTTGAAGCAATGATTCCCAGAATCTGCAACAACAACATGACCATCCGAAGTAAGAGCCAAACCTTGAGGACCATAAAGTGGATCAGCAGATGTATTTATGTAAGATAAAAAGGATCCACTTCCATCAAAAACCTGTGAATTAGATTAAAACACTATGATCAGTCAAAGAACAATATAATTTTATATGCTAATGTATATATGTTAATCTGCATGTATTATCTCCTTGGAAATCATATAAGAAATCATATCTGCTGGCTTTTCATGGGGCCTTAAAATGTGGTTTTACTAATAGATATGGGACCTGGGAGTGTAGTAGACCAGGTGCAGTGGCTGCATCGATTGTTACTGATGGATATGACTGCCTGAATTTTACTATATTTTATTGTTCTTAACCTGTTGTATGGTTTTGGTGTTTTTAAATTGTTTTTAATTTTTAAAACTACTTGGAGCCACTATGTTATGGCCCTGGCCCCGCAAGTGGCCTTACCTCCAGATACTAACTCTGAGGATGACGAAGAGAGCTGGAAGCGGAGACGGGCAACATACCAGTGGGGCCTTCTCCCACAGCATGCCAGCAAGAGCCGATTTGTTGTCAGCTTACTGAGGGAGAACAACAACACATGGAGGCTGGCAGTAATGGGGAAGAGCTCTTGCTGGATGCTAGAGAGAGACGAAGGGCCTGACAGCAGCTACAACTGCAACAACGTCCCCGGAGGCAGGGCCGGGAGATGTCAGGTCACTGATTGGGCCACACCCTGTAAGGTATAAGAAGGGTGTGGCTACATCAGAAGCCTTGCGATGGACAATGTTCTATTCGTCAGAGAACTGGCTTTTACTCTTCCCCCCTGCATCTGGATTCTTGTCTGCTTGAACTTCCCTGTCAGCCTCCTGGCTGTCTGCCCTGGTTCTTATTTCTTGGGACTTGTGCCAGCTCTTGACTGCTTGATAAATAGCCTGGCATGTGTTTGCAAACTGCCACTTAAAGGGCCAGCTTCTGTGAGTTGGAATATACAGCTTTGTGCTAGGTTTTTGGGTTTGGGTTCTGCTGGTTGGAGTTGGGGACAGAACATACTATCTGAGACGGGTAGCTATATAAACTGAATACATTACACATGCACACATACAGAGACAGAGAGGGAGAGAAGAGCTCATGCTTCAGCAGAAAGACCACAATTATCCTATGGATCTCAATGGCTTTCTTGGTAACAAAGATGATACACATAACATTGTTTCACCCTAGAGACTTGATTTTTTTTTTCATGCATCACAAGCATATCATTAAACATACTGATTGAGAGGAAAATGTTATTTACCTGTATTCGACTATTTCCCCAATCTGCTACAATAATATTCCCATTAGAATCTACAGCTACTCCTGTTGGAGCATTGAACTGTCCATTTCCTTCTCCATTAGACCCAAACTTCAGCAAGAATTCACCTTCCTGGTTAAATACCTGCATGATATTTAAACAGAACACTTAAGAAACTTTATCCAAATGATCTGTAGATGGAAAAATTATAGTGAGGTTTCAAAAATTATGGTGATAATAATTATATTAAAATAATAAGAAAAACATTGGCATTGACAAAATTATCATCAGTCAATTGCAAAGGCAGCTTTATTTGGACAGATTTACTTTCATCCTATGAAACTAACTTTAACATCATCAAACATCTGCCTATTCCACCTCCTTCGGAAGGACTCGATAGGTCATTTTTAAACAATCAAGCAATAAGTAATTATTAATTGAACACAAACTGGCCTTAAAAAACAGAATACTAATGAATATTCACTATGCTTTTTATTTCTATAATGATACTGTGCCAGAGAAAGATGGCTGAGCCAGAGGAATGAGTCAAGTGGGGAATTAAGCTGGAATCATTATGTAGGCACAAGAGGGAAAAGTCCAACCTCCTAAAGCCCCCCACCCCCTTAAATGCCATTGAACCTTATTTAATCTGATGCAGGTGCAAACTGCAAGTCTAGGAAGATTCCTGTGAAATAGGCATGACTAATAAAGCAGTTAAGTGAACTTCTCATATATGGATCTCGTTGTTCTCATCTGACCATATTGATTGGTTATACCTGCCCCACAGAAATGGAGACAGAGGTATACCTCAACCCAAACAAATTCAAACTAATGCAAGCAAAGCCAGAATTGAAGATTGTAAAATGATCCAAACTCCAGATTGTGCAAAGAAGCAGAAAAAACATATATTCAGCTTGTGCAAAGATCACACAGGCTGATTATAAACAATGGCATTAACACAGGGGCCTCAAATTATTAATGGAACATCTGTAAAACATATCATGTACCAGTGATGAAAAATTAGTGGAAACATATAATTGAAAGAAGCAGTTGAAAATTTATTTATTTATTATTTATTTATTTATTAGATTTTTATACCTCCCTTCTCCCTAAGGACTCAGGGCGGTTTACAGGGCATTAAAACACATCAATACGAGTAAGTTAAAATATTGTGGGATTTCTTGAACATAACACACCAGATTTAATTGTGGTTAAAAAGAAAATATGGATAATTGATGTGGCAAAACCAGGGGATAATAGAATAGAAGACAAAGAGGAGAAGATTACGAACTGTCAAGATCTGAAAAGCTAAGTCAAAAAACTATGGCATAAACTGGAAGAATGGTTATTGGCACACTGGTTAAATACCAAAAGCCTTGGGATCAGAACACAGGGAAGATGAAATGCATAGATTAGAGCTATGAACTTAACTAGAAGCATTCTTCTAATTGCAGATTGACAGCAGCACACTCTGTTTTTTTCAAACAATTATCTACCTTTCTCTATTTTGTCTTGAGTTGGAATCTGGCCATATACTGAACTATTCTTTTTGAATTAGGAAATCCTGCACAACTAAACAACTGCTGTTTCTAACAAGAAGTTGTCAACAACATTGCTTTCCAGCTGAGCTGATATACTAGCAACCTGTTCAATGTAATTCAATGTCTTCCTTTTAATCCAAACAAAAAAAACCCCACAATTATTTCCTGCCTAATTCTCGAAGACAATGAAGAACCGTCTAGATCCTTCAGTGGTTAGTTTAGTTTCAAGTAACAGTTACACAGCTTAATGGAATTCAATAGAAGTCTTACAACACAACCTCTCATTCATAGAACAGATTTTTGTGTTTCTTACAATTGTTGTTATATTTAGAGTGCTATATTTTACTTTTCTGTTTAGAAGCATCCTCAGACAAATAATAGAAAAACAGAGAGTGGGATGCAGAAGGAAGACAAAAAGATACTGAATCTGCTTATGGTTTGAGCATCCAGGGGCCATTTAAACATTAAAATCACTCTAAAATAATATATCAGAATTCTACCTACCTACCTACCTTATCTATCATCTGCCTACCTACTGCTTATCACATCTAGAAATTGCCCATCTGCTTCACATTGTGGCCCTGAATGGTATACAAATAATACATTAGAACTATATAAATATAATACAAATGTAAGTTTAAGCAATAATAAACGTTTATTGTATATATTAACAATTTACAATTATTGTGCAAAATGAATCTAAGGAACATTCATTGTATTTCTTGGAACTAAAACAAACAATATATTGTCATAATTAAACATCAACCACAGCATCCCTTAAACTAAAGAATTGGTTATTTAATATGTACTAATTATTCAAGTATTTTAAGATAATCTGTAAATTTAATTAAAACAAGAGTATCCATTTTTGCTTTTGTTCTTATTAACAATTTTTTATAAAATGTTCTTTATCAGTTTGAGACTATAAAAAAATGAATGAATACAAAAAGTTCAAAGAACTAGTACCACCATACCTTGACAGAATGATTGTGGAAATCAGTAATAATAATTTCATTATTGTGGTTGACAGCTGCAAAATGAGGGCCTGTAATAAATACAGGAAGATAAATAAAGAGAAGTATAATACAGAAAGATGAGGTGATGATAGGAACTACCTTCTTACAAGCAGAAAAAAAAATCTACACCCCAAAAACCACATCATTCTCATCTGACAGATAAGTATAATTTTAGACTAAAATATTCCCCCATCTGTTTTGACAGAATAGTGATAGTAGTAATAGAGCCAGTTTGTTGTAGTGATTAATGCACAGGATAGAAACCAGGAGACTGTGAGTTCTAGTCCCACCTTAGCCATGAAAGCCAGCTAGATGAACATGGGCCAGTCACTCTCTTTCAATCTTAGGAAGTAGGTAATGAGACATCACTGTTGAAATCTTGGCAAGAAAAATGCAGGAATTTGTCCAAGGGTCACCATATTGATGAAGTAATAGTAGTACTACTACAACCAACTACAGAAGAACCTCGGCTTGCAAATGCCTTGGTTCACAAACAATTCGGGTTCTGACCTGAAAATCAAGCCGAGTTTTGGATCAGTTTCCAATCCAAAACTTGTCTTGCAAATGAAAAATGGCACGGAAAGCTTGCTTTACGTGCCGTTTTGACTTCTGTGCATGTGCAGAAGCATCGCTTCAGCCTATGAACACTTTGGCTCGCGACCACAATCCCCGAACGGATTGTGGTCGTGAGCTGAGGTTCCACTGTACTACTAATACTATTGTATTGTTGAGCCAACTAGCTTTAAAATCAAAGTCTTGTAAAACCCAGTTAATTTCAAATTTCTGGGATTTTAAAATCAAATAAATAAGGAAGTGTCAGATTGTTTCTTCCATTGCCATAGAGGAATGGCCCCAAGCCATGAGAATCAGAGTAAGGCTGCATTTTAAGATTGCTCCTTTATCTTTCCCAAAGTACTAATGAAGTTGGAAGGAAAATCAGAATGCTCTTCTATTTAACGCTATACATTTTTCAAACCATATTAAGTCAACTGAAAGTGTGGATCTTTCATTTTAATTATCTTATATGGAAGTTTTTATCTTGTTTTAAAGGGACATTTCTTGGCAAAATAAGTTGAATAATAGTATTTAACAGTAAAGCACAATATGCTGACTGTGTAAAGTTCCCAGAAGCTTTTATCTACTCAGTGACATGAAAAAGTAGGACAGAAACACACTTACACATACCTGTTCTGCATAAAATATATAAAAAAATGTAAAAAAAATGTTTTACCAATATATTTGTTTTCCCTTCCTCACTATCAAATAAATATGCATATTTTTCTGGAGACAAAAACAGGGCTTGCTTTACTGCCACACTAAAATTCTAGGGCTAAGTGAAATATGTCACTCAAAAATTCAGCAAAAATAAATGTTTTCAGTTACTGATCTGTATAAATCTATCATGGATGCAAATTAAAATCTGATGCACAAGTATCATATACTTCTATGCCACCCTTACTTCTGCTTCACCCTCCAAATGAGATTTCTCAATTTTTTTAAACTTCAACTACCTTCTGATTAAAAAGAACAGAGACTGTGGTATATCGCCAAATGTTCTTACTACTAGTACTTATTTTAATGTGATTTAAATGTAACTTTTATCATATTGCGATTTAAAAGAATCTAAGGGTATAGTGGGAGAAAAGTGAGCAACTTTGAAACAACTAATTTCAATAAATGTAAATAAAATACAGGAACGCTACTATTTAACCATTTCATCTTACAATTGCTTGTACAATTATGTGCTTGACTCTACAAGACATTTGCATAATGTTCCCAGTATTTTTTTTTACATGCAAGAACTTAAAAAGATTATTACGCATTGAAAAATATCCACATTTTCAGGACATAAAATAAGAACTGGATGTAATATGATAGTTGCCTGAACAGTTGTAACTAGTGATAGCTACCTAATCAAGCTCATTATGTTTTTGGCACAGAACTCTGTTTTATTTCCCCAGATGAGTAAACATTATCTATAACATGAGCAACAAGAATATACTAAGCAGAAAATGTAAGCATTAAACTGTACTCTACTGTATCTCATATTTGTACACTGAATAATTAGGATTTTAAAATAATGTATATTCAATATATGGCTAACAGGATGGAAGACACTTCTTTCTTGGATACTTACTAAACATCTGTAGTATTTAATTACAATTCACCGGCTTGGGAAAGCTACTATTATACCTTTTAAATTCATGCCACCCATTCTGGAAGTAAACTAAAGCCCAGAAACAGGTCTTAATAATTCAAGTGGAATATAGTATATCCTTTTGGAGAACTTAACGAAACAGACTTGAAGGTTCCAGTCATTTATTTAAGTCCCAGTTAGAAAGTCCATTGATGATGATTAGTAGTGACATAATAAAAAGCATTGACCATGGGAGAGTGGGTCTGGCTAGTTTCCAACTGGTCCTTTCCGCTCAAGACCAGAGAAATGTATTCATTCGATACTGCTGAATTCTGAAGGGATTAATATGGATGGTGGAAAGTTACTTAAATGGTGTTGCTTAAAGAAATATAGAAGATCTTCAATAAGCAGGGCCAAAGGTGCTACACTTTCCATTCCAACCTGCTTTTGTTTTGGAAAGATTTTTACACCGTTGAAAACTTTTATTAACCCTGGTAAGCATAGCAGCTTAAAAACATAGGCTGCTACACATAATTTAAGATTGATTTAAAGCACATAATATCATATCACATCACAAAATATATTATTTATTGTTATCATTTGTATTTATTTTCTGCCTTTATTCCACATTTTTAAGAATGTAATGAATGAATCTTTTGGTTTTGTTCTCTCTAGGTTTCAACACCATTGAACCATATAAACAATTGCTACCTGCAAACTGCTTATCTCCATTGCCTCGGCTTCCAAATCGGGTTACTATTTTCCCATTTGGCTGGAAGATAAATACACAGCATGCTTTGTTGTCCACTACAATAATATGTCCATTACGATCCACGGAAACACCTTTTGGCCCCATAAGTTTTCCTGATCCAATTTTTGCCTAGGGAAGCAAAGAAAGAGATTTGTTTTATTCTATTTTTACATTTTCTGTATAAGCTACTATTTTTATTCTAATTCTCAAAATTATACATTATAACATCTTTTTTTCTGGGTTTGTTTGTTTTGTTTGTTTTTTTTGCAAAAAATCAATATGGAGTTTTCTAAGCATCAGTAAATTTAGACAGTCTCGTGTCTAATTAATTTGGCCATCTCAACCAATTCCATCATCATCACTAGTCATTCATACTATTGTCTGTAAAATCAGAGCTTCCAATTTTATATAATAGTGTTGCTGCAACTATAATTTCAATAAATGTATTTATTTACTCACAGGAACACATGCCTGAGAAACTTATTTTGTATTAAATGAAAAGGTCTTGCATACTTTTTTAACCTTTGAAAAAAGTCTAGAAATTTGAGCAGATCCAGACTGTAATAGAGAATTATTTTCTAGAACTACCTATAAAAAGCATAAAATCCTGCAAGACACAACATCTTCCTTAGATTTTGATTGATTTCTAAACCAGTGTTGACTTTTAAAGCTCTTTATTATTGACATCAGAACTGAAGGACAGTCTCTCCTTAATAAGTATCAGCAATGAAGAGCCTATTTATATATTAGATTTTTTGTTATCCTGACTTTATTATTTTTATAAATAAATATGCAACCATATGTAATATTCCTTCCACCTCTTATTTTTCCCACAACAACCCTTGTGTGGTAGGTTGGGCTAAGAGATAGGGACTATTATACAATGTATAAAAAATTCTAAAGTATTTGATAGGACTACATGTCTTGCCAATAAAGACTCTTTGCTACACTCCCAATTTTAAGGCAGTGGACTTCATCTGATCAGGATTTAATGCGTTGCATTGTCTTACAATTTTTGTGTGACTACTGGCATACTCTAGCAACAATGACATTTGATATACATGCAAAAATACTCAATTTCACAAAGGTTTCTAATGATGTTTCTATTCTATCATATTTTAAAATGTGGTTCACATGTGTTTTTTATTTAACATGATGAGCAACTCACTAATTATGAATCTGCCATTAGACCACTAAATATTGGACACAAATACCCTGGCTTCACACTATTATGTATGTACTTGAATGACAATTCTTAGAAATCCCAGAGAGACTAACCACATTTGAAAAACACTGGGGGAGGCAGCTTCAATTCATTGTGTTGTATCACAAGCAAAAACAGAACATTAGCATTTTTAAAAAAATGTAGAAGCTGTGTCTCTTAATCCCTTTGTGAGGAATTAGTCTTCATTGTGTTGAAACTTTTATGTATGCCACAAGCCAGCAATATTAAGGAAATCTCTTTTAACTGTACACTCCTATTCAGATGTAGCTTTGTGCGCACTGCTATCATATGTGTGGTAGCATTACAATTCAAATTGTACAGTTTACAGTGTTTTCATAACGCTAGGAAGAACAAACTAAGTATTCATAAGGTAAAGGTAAAGGTTCCCCTCGCACATATGTGCTAGTCGTTCTCGACTCTAGGGGGCAGTGCTCATC
>JANHFR010009247.1:0-13810 GCA_032468015.1 Mimophis mahfalensis | reverse complement strand
TCCCTCCCTCCTTATCTCCCCCCTCTGTGTTCCTTCCTTTCCCCTCATTCTTCCTTCCTCCCTTTGTCCTTCCAGGTGAGGCTCCGGGACCTGTTGGGCAAGTACTGAGCCTTCATTTCTGCAGAATGGTACAATTGAACCAGGAACAGTATGAGAAAGAAGCAATTCAAGATGGTGGGCAGAATTGCTCTCACTGTCTTTAAAAGAGCATTTTTAAGTACTGGAGGGATATATTTACTGGGGGCTCATTGGGCTTCAAATAATGTGAAGACTCTGCAATTCAGTTTCAGTTTCATATGGATACCCATGTCAGGATACAGAAATTTAGTGGTGGGCTTAGAACAGGCAATCCTGTCTTCATTGGCAGATTTATCTTTGGGTGACGACTTTTCTCTTTCTGCATTCGGCCATATAATAAGTTATTTATTTCTGTACATGATCTTAAAACAAAGTACATATTTTTTAAAGTTTTGGTGGACAAAATTTGTATTTTTTTTTTCAGGTGGAAGTAATCACATGCCAAAATCCTTCCTCATTTATGTGGGGGAAGGGGTGTGAAAGGTTGTGGACTCATAAAATTTATGCTTTTTATATGTTTAGATTGTTTTTGTTTTCTTAACACTTCTCATTACAATAAAGAAAAAAGTAATTATTCTGCCTCCCTGTTTCACCTAAAGGTCTCAAGACTCAGAAGACAATACATGAAAACTAATATTAAAAACAGTTAATAATAAGAAAAAGTTATAGTGCGACACTTACATTTGGTGACCTAACAAAAGAAGTTTGAATTATCTTGTCTAGCCATACAAGTACATTCTGTCTGGAATTATTTTCTTTTATAGAACCCTTTTTAGATTGGGTCATTTTTTAATTGGACAGATTGTTGAAGATGTGGATACCATGAGTGCCTTTATTATTCTGCCTGTGTGAAGTTTTATTAAAATTAAAATATTAGGCCATACTTTCAGAAGTAATTTTATTACAGTGATGCTGGAAAAAGTTGACCATAGGTAGAACCTTATCCACCCATTAAACCCATTAAATCAAGGTCAGTCAGTATTTCCTAAACCAGACAGATGCAGTCACTCCACAAGAAAAGCCTCTGGAGCTTGGGGAGGGCAAAAATGGCCCCCTTGTGGCCATTTTTGCTCCCAGGCCAGGGTGGTGCAGGAGGCCAACTAGGCCACGCCCACAATGACAATACCCACCTAGCAACCAGGCAGAGAAATGGTTGCTACATTTTTTGGAAGCCCACTCTTGTATATAAATAATGCATTATAGAAACAGGGCATATTTCAGAGCTTTTATCTTGTAAGACAGGTGATATAGTGATACCATTATCCTATTACAGGTTGTTCTCAGTTAACAACTACTCATTCGTGGCAATGTGATTAAAGAAGGGAACTTCTGACAGGTCTTATAGTTGCAGTTATTGCTGCTTCCCCTGTGTTGTGTAATTATGATTCATATGTTTTGCAAATGGTCTGCAATTATAATGTTGCAGCATCCTGCAATCATGTGAGCACCATTTGCAACCTTTACTGCTAGTTTCTGAGGAGCAAAATCAACAGAGAAGCTGGCAATATTGCAAATGGTAATCACATGATCATGGGGCATTGTGACCATGTTGGATTCACTTAGTGACAGCAACTTGGATTGCTGTTATAAGTTGGTGTGATATCATACGATATCATGCTTTATAGCATGCTGTTTAGTTATGAGCATCCCAGTCCCAATTATCATTGATAAGTGAGACTATCTGTATATTAAAAAGAAGGAAGGAATTTGTCCAGGCATTTCCAAGAGTCAACATTGATTCATATACAGAAAAAGAAAAAAAGGTACTAAAAGCATGATATAATTAGCCTGATATTTCATAAACAAGCAAAAGGAAAGGCAAAGCAATTTAATTATTTTTTTAAAAAACAAGTGATAAGACTATATAGCTTCATAAAGCAGCTGTGAACTGGTTCTTTTCAGAATGAAGCATCCCTAGTTAGGATTATAATTAAGGAAAGAGATGGATGTTCTAATATCAGCAGTGGGTTTTTCTCAGAATGAGAAGAGACATTGCTTGATCCAGTCATGGATACTTTTACTCATCTTGTTTTTATTTTTCTTCTTTACTCTTATTTTTATTAATGACTTAGCTGAGGAAATAAAGTATATCCAAATCACTCAAATTGCAAATGACTCAACATCGGAGTAGCTAATACCCTATAAAATAAAAATAAAATTCATTATGAACTTAATAAGTTTGAGAAAAGTCTTGAAAATAACAAGTTAAAATTTAAAAGAGACAAATAAAAACTTACATATTTGGGGGAAAAGGTCATAAGATTCTGAAATTAATGCAAGAGATAATAAAAAGCAACCATCAGACGCTGACAATTACTGGATTCCTTTTGTCCCTTAGTCACACAATAAACAGCTGTAATTTCACTCTTCATTGCTGTCTTGTCAGTCAATTCAGGAGGCATAATCATTTTGCTACTCATATCCCTTTATCAGCTTCAACCTGCCATTAACTATTGATTTTTAAAAGGGAAAGTAAATTTTCTTGTATTTTGCATTTTGACTTTAAGCCTACCTTAAATTTTCCATCAGAGGAGAATATGCTAACCCATTTGTTATCATAATCTGCAATAATGATATCACCACAAGGGTGCACAGCTACTCCAGTAGGCCGCTGTAACTGACCAGGCGATCTTCCCCGTACACCAAAACGATTCTTGAACTGGCCATCGGTGGAAAATATCTACGATTTGTTGGAAAAAAAGCAATAGCAGCTTTCATGTAAAATGCAATTGTTTTCATTATTCAACTGAAATGTCAACCTATTTCTGGGTTGGAGTTAAACTACAATTTGTAAAAGAAAAACTTTTTAAAGGCACAAATGGGAGCACAAATCCCCAAAACAACCTAACCAAGATTGAGCATATTTAGTGATCACTACAGCCTGAATTTTGTGTGTGTGTGTGCATGTGTGAGGGAAGGAGGGAGAAGTAGGGAACAAGATGTCACACCACTATATTTTGTTGAAAGTTATCTTTATTACATTATATCCAACTTTCCTTTACAAAGCTGAAGCTAACAACCAATGGATTAGATGGAAACACAATGAGCGAAGAGTGGGTTGAATTAAAAGTTAATGCCATGCAGTAACTTGTGTTAATCCTAAACCATTACACACATATTGTTTATTGTTATAAGGACATGTGCCGGAAGATACTAGTATTAGGTAAATTGGTTATGTATTAGAAAATGCTAGATTCAAGCCTTTGGCTTTTCAGTAAGTCTTTCAATACAGAGGTACTGAAATGTTTATATAAACAATTTAAAGACAAAAACCCTCGGAAAACCTGCTGAGGGAGGCTAAAAACCATAAGTGAAGGGAAAATTGTGAAGTTACTTGGTGAACCAAGGTATCTTCTACAGAAGACCACGGCTATAGTAGAAGACAGAACTAATAAACAACTACAAGCAAATAGCACTAACTACAAGTGGCCTTCAGAAGTTTCCTACGGATTCATTGGCATGCACTGATTTAGTGTGATGCATTCAAGTGCAAATATAAAACCAGTTTATGGACATGTAAGAGAGCCATCAGAACTAAAGTAATATGTTTAGATATAAAATGATCATTATGTACCCAAAAAAGAATTGCCTACAAAAATTTTAGATCAGCGAGGTCTGTGCCAGGAAATTCTTGTGTTCTCCATCTTATATTCTTTTCCTGTGGGACTGGTATTCTACAGTGAGCTGAGTAGGTGAATAAATAAGCAAGGAAACAGCATTTTGAAATATTTAGGTTTATAGCTTTGTTCATGTTTTTCTTCTATCAGTAACGTTTACTTAAAAAGTAAATATCATATAATAGCAGTACAGATTTGCATGCAGGGGAAAAATCTATATTCTGAATAAGGTCATATAGCGAAGGATAGATGTCAATTTTCCTTGAGCCAGCAGCCCCGGGTTTTCCAGAGATTTTTAGACATTTATGCTACTGGTAATTCTTTTCCAAAATATTATGAACTTGGCAATTCTTTTTTTTTTAAGGCATTTTTTCCCACAGAAATCAGAAGTAAATGCTGGTTTCTGGCAAAAATGTAATTAATTTCAGTTATATGGCTGTATATGTGGACTGGCTGCTAAATACCCAAATAAGGTCATGTGATGCGGGTGTGAATCAGAATTTTGAATCCTACTGGTAAATAGCTTTTGATGGGTTTGTCATAACTTCGAACAATTGCTAAGTGACCAGTCATAAGTTGACAGCTACCTGTCTAAAACAGCAGACGTATATTGTAATTCTACATATATTGGCCAGGACTAGTTTAGTTGCACTTAGGATTCCACAGAATTTAATGTATATCTCCAACTCGAGCTCCAAATTTGACATAATTATTAATTCCACAGCATCAGCAACCATGATTCCTGAAAGTTTGGTACCTTAGACATACATTTCATTAATACGTTTTATGAGTTCTGTGCATTTAATAAAAAGTTTTAAGGAAGAAACAAACTAAAAATTATACCTGCACACATTGATTATTGCTATCTGCAATTAATATTTTTCCATTTGTAGATGCAGCTACTCCCTGAAGATTTGTAAATTCTCCTTTGTTTCTCCCTTTGGTACCTAAAACAAAACAAAATAGAAGAGATAGCACAAAATTTCTCTTGCCAAATGAGAGAGTTATTAAATGAATTTTGCTCCATTTGATGCTCTTCCTTGTGACAGGTGTTAAATGAATCACTGCAGTTTCCTTAACATGTTAAGTTCCTCACATGGTTGTTAAGTGAATCTGGCTTCTCAATTGACTTTGCTTGTCAGAAGATTGCAAAATGTGATCACATGACCCCGAGATACTGCAACTGTCATAAGTCAGTTGCCAAGTTCTGAATTTTGATCACATGATGCTGTAATGGTTGTAAGTGTAAAAAATTATTATAATTCATATAAGTAATGTATATTCAAAGAGTTTTTCAGTACTGTTGTAACTTCAAATGGTCACTAAATAAACTGTTGTAAGTTGAGGATTATCTGTACCACATCAGAGCCTCTAATGCAGGGGTGTCAAACTCAAGTACAGCAAGGGTGCTTAGATCTGACCCACAGGACCGGCCTCGAAATAGCAAAGGACCAGCCTCTGGTGTCTCTGCTAGTAAAAAACGGTGTGCAGGGAGGCCATGTGTGCCCCCCCCCCATGCCCTGTTTCATCTGGCAGGATGCTGCAGGAGGCCATCCAGGCCAAAAACAGAGCACAGGGGGCTGCGTACCCTTCCCACTGCACCCTATTTTGTCAGGCAGTGCGCTGCAGGAGGTGTCCACCCTGTCTGCCATCCAGCTGGTCCCTTCCTCCAGCCGGCCCATGTTGGGCAACTACAATGCTGATCTGGCCCTCAAAGAAATCCACTTTGACACCCCTGCTCTAATGTCATCCCATTCGATGCCAACCCAATCTCTAAAATTTTTGCTAATCCAACAACTAATTCCCTATGTATTTGTGTGAATTTGTAAGATCTGGAAAAAAAAAATTCTGAAAGGTTGCTACAATGGGAAGTTTAATTAATTTAATTAATTAATAATATGAGGGGAAAGCCATTATAAAAAATGTAAACAAAAATGCAGGCAGTCCTAACTTAACTACTTGTCCAGCAAATGTTCAAACTTACAATGGTGCTGAATGAATGGGATTGCCCTAGTGATCCACAGTCATGTGGTTATGATCTGGGCGTATTGCAAGGTCCTGTGATCTTGCAAACTTCTTTGCTGGCCTCCTACAAGCAAAGTCATTGGGGGAATGGACAGGAGGTTGCAAATGTTGAACACATCATGTCCTCTTTTAATGACCAATAGTGATTCACTTAACAGAAACCAGAATTGCCAGAGTTTCTGTCACTAAGTGGTGCACTCATATGACATTGTGCTTTACAACTATGTAACTTACTGATGGAAATTTTGGTCCCAGCTGCCATTGTTAAGTGAGGACCACCTATATTGAAATCTCAAGGCTTCCCAAATGCTATACTATTTATTCATTTCTTTCACTAAAACCCCCATCTTGGGGGGTTGTAAGCTGCCCTGAATCTCCGGAAAAGGGCGGCATATAAACTAAATTATGTAATGTAATGTAATCTTCCTGAAGTTGTAATGAAAGCTTGTTGATGAACTGTTCTTTTTCATAGTTGCTACGTAGGCTGGTTGCAAAGAGCAAGGGACAGGTATTAGGTAATGTATATTCAAAGAGAAATGTAAATTGCATGAAGAGGATACTAAACTTCTGTTACATATAAAAGTTATATATAAAATTATATAACAATTTGCTCAAGCTCACAATTGAAAGTGGTAAGGCAAGAATTCTTACCAAAGGACATGTGGACCACTTAAAAAACATGGAAAACTAAAGTAAAGGAAATACCAACATTGTTGTCATTTCATTAAATTTGGGCAGCATCTGAAATACATTGATCTAATCTCAAGAACAAATTATATCCTGAGAAGAATCATACTCAAAACTGATGCAAAGCACTTATGTGGAACTGCCCAAAGGCAATGAAAGGAGAAAAGACTATTTACGATGGTCATCTAGCAAGGAAATCCTTGTAACAAGACAAAGTCCTTACAAGTATGAAATAATATTATGGACACTGTTTGCAGCTTTAAGCAGCCGCCCATGAAAATTTAAAACAGAGGCACTCCTTACCTACTCGGAAGATTAGATCATCTTCAATGGGGTTCTCTTTCCTTTTGCCAGTGCTGTACATACTAGCTGGTCTCTTTACAGCCTTCTGTTTCACGTGGCCACTGCCAGGAGACTTCACCCGTCTCTTAACTCCTTCAGTAGTAGGAGATACATCTGCTGACCTAATTACTTTGAGTTTGAATGGGCTGCCTTTAATATGTTGATCGTACAGTCTCAAAGACAAAATAAAGTCCCCTTCTTTCTGGAGAGTGTACAGAAATTCGTAAGTGCCATTTTTATTATCCAGTATCTCTCCATCTGCCACGCTTCCATCAGGTGTGCTCAGCTCAGCTGTGAGATAAGCATTTCCAGTTTTACAGAGCTCACCATCTTTGTCCTTGGTTGTGATGGTGACCGACATTGGCTGCCCGATCACAGTCTGCTTAAGTCCTTCACCCGTGGCCACTGTTTCAGAGGCCACTGCATTTGTGGTTAAAATAGTGCCAAGATTATGAATGGATTTTTTCAGTCCTTCTGTTTCTACTATGAAATCCAGTTGATCATTTTCACGGGGCTGAAGAGGGAATTCCTGGTCTGCCAGGTCATTTAGCTTGTCACTCATCTGCTTTTTAACAAGTAACACTTCTGTTTCAGTTCCATGACTGAGTGCCTGGGCGGTAAAATTGCTACAGCTCTTAATATTTTCTTGTCCCTCCAATAAAGTATCAAGCTGATTCTGCAAGACCTTGATAAAAGCAAATACTATGGTTATTTCATTGAAGTTCCAAGTAATAAAACAAGTAACACATCTATCAGCAAGTTTCAGTATCTCAGGGAAATATCTAATAGTGCAAAACTGGATAAAAGTCACACCACATATATATATTGGACTCAATGTAAAAACATACTGAATAACATTGTCAAAAAAAGTCTGTGTTTCAGCAAGGTTTAAAAAAACGAGTTCCGAAAAACAGCAACCACCCAATTTGGAAACTTCTGATTAGATTTGCTTGGCATTCATATGCTTTTTATCCACTTTGAAAATATTTTAGATTTGTGACCAATTTTGCCTTATAGTCATAACTAGCTGATAACTCAGCTTTGCCCGGGTATTTATGACAATGCTGCAGCCTACAATTCCCAGCATTCTTTGCCCTATTTGCATGCCTTGCCTCTATTGGCTGGAGAGGCTCTGATTTGCATGCCTTGCCTGGTAACCCTCTGCATATGTGATATGAGCTGGGGAGTGAAATGTCCATTGGGCAGTGAAATGTCCAATTTGGCACCCCTTTTTTGGGGGGAGGAGACCGCTTTTGTGACCTCCCCAGTGCTGATCTGGCAACGCCAAGGTATGTATGTGCCATGTTTGGCGAGATTGATTGCTCCGTGTAGGAGTGTATAGAGCACATACACACACACATGCTTCACCACACTTCTGTTTTATATATACAGATTACCTTTATGTCTGAACTCAGTAAAAGTCATTTTCAGCCCATAATATACAAGCCACAAAAGCCACATTCAAACTACTTTTAAGAGTTACATCTTCTTTAGTGTGATGTGTTATATAGCGACTTTGCATATTTGTAACAAAAGTCTGTTGAGCAGTGCAAAGGACCTATTTCTTTATATACCATGATTTGAGGATATGTTGAATTACACTTATGGAGTTAGCCAGAATACTACATCCAACTGGAAGTTCCCAATGCAAGCAAGAAGAATTAAAATTTAAGTGGCAGAGAGGAATGGACATCACAGAAAGGATTTTTAAAGATCTGTTAGCATCCTTTCAACATGTACTAACGGCCTTTTTAAGTGGAAAGATTCGACTCTACAATGCAATACAATTTTACAATACTGGTAAAATGTCTAGTTACATATTGTTAAATTTTAATGCATGTTAAGGATTGAAAGCACAGGCATATTGTTCCAATATTCAATACCCATTATTTATTTGCTATCATTTTTGTCTTCCAAATCATTATAAACCATATTTGGGCTTTTTAAAAAAAATTCTGGGGGGGGGGGTGATATAGTGCACTGTGTCTAATGAAATCAGATTATAAACTATTGGTACCATTTTGTTCTGACCCAGATCCCCAAATATGACAAACTTTCTGACATGAATTCAAGATTCCTTTATTAGGAATGCCAGCAGCCCCGGCAAAAAGTTTCTATCACAGGCTAACAAGTCCGGCCGGCTGGCAGATGAATAGTTGCCTGACACACCTATTCATCTCGGCCCCCTGCCTTTTATCTCCAGAGCTAGGTGGTGGCTCTTCCCCAACATCGGCCCAGGGCTTTTCACTTCTCTCTTCGTCTCTGCCTTCTGCGCAGCGACGCGTCAGGCACTGGACCCAGCTGTTCCTCCTCTTCCTCATCTGCCACCTCCAGACCTCCGGATCAGGGCACCTGGGGACTGTTGACTCTCCATCTGACGGCTGATGGATGGCCCAGGCTCCGCCTGTCTCTTTCTCTGCCAGCTCCATTTCCTCTTCCCTCTCACAGCTCCTAGGTTGCCCTGATCCTGACCCTGACTCCCATCCCTCCCATTTGGCTGTTGGAGGGGCCGGTGGCCAACAGGCCAGAACACATTTGTGTAAATGCTTTAATTTTTGGTTTTCAAAATTATCAGCCACACATACATCCTGAAAATCCAACAAAACAAAAAAATTCATTTAAGGCCATCTCCAATTACTGCTTCTTTTAAACCAATATTAAAGCAATGTTTCTGAAAGTGTTTATTTGTAGAAGACACTAGTTTCTACATAATAGCAATGAATTAGAAAAAGTCAAATTTCACTGGAATGGCTATTTTTAGGACACACTTGCTATTTCTTCATATGGTTTCCTTCATTAAAGGAAATATGAATTTCAGTCATTATATAATACAGTCATATCATTATATAATACAGTCATTAGAAATCAAAAAACAAGAACTCTTACTTTATGCTTAAGGCCATAATTCACTTCCAGTTCCATAAGTAACACACTCTTGCGAACATTTAACGTCTTCTGGAGTTCATCAAAAGTGGAATGAATTTCATCCACAATGCTGGTCTTTTGGTTGGTCAGTTGATGGATAATTTCAGATATGAAGTGCAATGCAGTATCTATCTCTGGAAGCCTATTAAAAACAAGGAGTTCACATTTCAAATATCAATGCTACAATTTCCCTTCAACATTCATAAAGTGTATCATTACACAATTATTAAACTTCAAATAATACTCATAATGACCCTGCACATGTAGTGCCAAGTCATAGTTCAATGTTATGTTTGAATGCAATGTTCAGACTATCCTTGACTTACAACAATTCATTTAGTGACTGTTCAAAGTTATAATGGCAGTGAAAAAAGTAACGCATTACTGTTTTTCACACTTACAATCTTTGTAGCATCCTGATGTTCATGTGATCAAAATTCTGATGCTTGGCAACTGGTTCATACTTATGACCGTTGCTTTGTCCCAAAGTTATGTGATCACCTTTTGCAACCTTTTGACAAGCAAAATCAATGGGGAAGCCAGATTCACTTAACAGTCACCTTACTTAACTTATCAACTGCAGTGATTCATTTAACAACTGTGGCAAGAAAGGTTGTTAAATGGAACAAAACTCAATTAACAAATGTCTCACTTAACAACATAACTTTGGGGCTCAATTACAGTTGTAAGTCGAGGGCTACCTGTATTACAGATTTGACCTTTAGATATTTGCTTCCCCATTCTTTCTAGTGAGAAACATTTCATCTTTTTCCATAAGTAATGTATAATAGTTATCAATAAACAGATATAAATGTAGATTGGATGCTGAGTTTTCCAGTGTTAAAAGCTGTACACAAGCATTAGCTGGATTTATAAATACATTCTAAGGCAGAATTTGATTTTACCTTAGTTTCTTGCATGAACCCAATAAAATGTAAACATTCAGTAAGCTGTAGTTTAGAACAAAATGTGAAGCACACAAAAACTCAGTGATCTTCAGGGCTATGCAAATTTATATACACATCTTTTTTAAAAACGTTTTTTTAGTATTATAATTTTCAGACAATACAAATATTGTCAATTCTAAAGGAATCTTGAATTATTTCACTTGCAATTGTAAGCTAAAATTTATTAACATTTCCATTAACTTAGAACAAGAAGCATGCTTGTGTGAGTTGATTCCACTCGCCTCTTCCTGTCAGCATGGGCATTAAACAGAAACAGACAGTTCTGCCTGCGATGTATCATTACAAGGAACTAAGAAATCTGGTTTGTCCTCCCATATCAAACCATCTGGATTTGTTTAACTGCTCCTGCTAACAGGAACCAAAGGGGATAACTTATGCAGGAAACAACAGCCTGCTGCTCATTCCCAATGAGCCAAAATCCTGAACAATTCTGGTCTATTATTTACATATAAAGGTAGCCAATATATTTTTACAATACGCTGGCTTTTTATGAAATTTCTGCATTTTTTTTGCCACCAACCTTAAAATTAGGGGTCCAAAAAGTTGCCTATCAGTTCTTCTTACATGGGTTCTGACAGATAGGATTAAAGGTTTGGTCTTTTTTTGTACTTTTCTCCCTGTAAAAATTACTATTTTGAAAAACTACTATGTCGAAGTTTGATACAGTCAACTTCAGTCAACTAAATTTACGCAATGCTATTTAAAAGTGCAGTTAGAAAATTTGGGTAGATGAGAGAACCCTAAAGATTCAAGACTATTTTTAAAATTTGTTTTAAAAAAAAAACTAAAAAAAAAAAAACTTGGCTTAACATTACATGAATACTACCAATGTCTCCTAAGAATTTACTTGACTGTTCTCTAAAACAAGGAAAGGAAGAATAATAAATCCAGGTGGATATTTTTCATTTTCAACAACAAAATTAAAATAAAATTGCACTTAAACATTTACAATCTTCAGGAAAGTAAAAAGCCCAGGAAGTAAAAGTATCTGTTCATTTTCCCAAGAAGATACAAACAGCACTTTCAAACGGTCATAAATAATTTTCTGTTTTTGTGTTTCAGAAAAGACTTGTCCAATATGATGCTCCTTAGATAGGTGAGACTCAAACTTTAGAATTCCCAGACACATGCTCTAGAAACTATAACTGTTACTCATCTGGAAGTTTCCAAGCTGGAGAAAATTACCCTAACATGCAATTCTATAACCAGGAAATGTTTCATAGTTTCACCTTTTGTTCACGGCATCTAACTGTGTTTGAAGAGAAGCCTTGTGTTGTTCTACTACATCCTTAAGAGGGACTGTTGGATGTTCTGCATGCTCTCCTACTGTACATTCCTGGCACATGGCTGTCTCACAGGATTGACAGTAAAACTCCATCAGCTGATTAAAGATAAAGAAACATGTATTCTTATTAGAATGCCAGCGGTCAGGTTTGAATACAATATTTATAATTCTTTGAATGACACATTTCAATGCAAAGTTGTTTTAAACCAAAGACATGCACTATTTCTCTAGCAAAGGGCTGCCCTTGAATTTTAAGGAATGCATCATCCAGGAACACTCAAAAAAGTGTTCCAGGAACACTGGAAAAAAGTAAACTGAATTAGTTTTAATATTCCATTTGCAATTAATTAATTTATGTAAATAAAATCAGCAATGCATGTTATCTTTTCTCCCTTCTGTTACAGTGGGCAATATGTGGAAAAGGTCTGATGTCCACAGGTAAAAGTGGATGAAGGAAGCTACATGAAGCTTGGGGCATTTAATTTAGTCACTAATTAGTTAATCAATTTTAAAAAATAATGTTTAGTTAAATCCAAAGTATTTTCCTGTTTTTCTTCTGGGGCAAGTGAAGCATTTTCTGGGAAAGTTTAATCATGTTATAGATTGAGTATTCTTTCAAGTATTATGTACTCAAAGCTTTTTTGAAAATGAAATTTTCTTTTTCAACCATTTCCCACACTATACCTGTACATACCCTACTAAGAGGCCTTTTTCTTCTGAGTTCAAGTTTGTCATGCTGAGACAAATCTAGGCAACATTTCTTGGCAACGTTTTACAGAACTGGTTTGCTGTTGCATCCTTCCTTGGAGAGACAACCTTGGCTGACTGAAGCACCCTTAGCTTTGCCAAATTTCAACTTCATGGGACACATTGCTCCCAGATAATTTAAATTAGGCTATTTGAGGTACATTGGTTAAAAAATTTGCTCTATGAATGCATTGTTTCACCCAAATGAATATTACGAAGAGACACAGGAGTTTTAATAGTATGTAAAAATGTTGTTTTAACCATTTAGTTGTGTCCAACTTTTGCAGACTTTACAGGCAAGTGCTCTCTGTGCTACCCTTTCAAGCTGAGTTTCTTTCCATTGCTGGATATTCAACTTTGTATCAGGTTTAATGTTATCACGCGTGTTCTTTGATTGCCCTTTCTTCTTGGTACAATGCAATTCCCAGCTGTAGTAGATACCATCTACCAGGAGTAGTAGATACCAAGGTGGTTTACATAAGCACATTGGAGCCTTTCATGTAGCACAGATACTAAATGATGTAGTTGTTAATCAATCGAGGCTCCTTCCAGTTTGTCCCATAGCTTAGCTTAAGACAGTGGTCGGCAAACCGCGGCTCGCGAGCCACTTGTGGTTCTTTGGGGCCTCAACTGTGGCTCCCTGATCCATCACTGGCATGCACACCCCAGGGGTCAGGCTCGGAGAAAGCCAGATTGCCCTCTCCAAAGACGCTCGCCCGTCAGCCGGTTTCATGCTCTTTGTTTCTCTCTGTGCGTTTATCTCCTTCCTGCGCACACGCTCTGTCTCTACGCCTCTTCTCTCTCTTGGAAAGCTGAGGCTGGGCCAAGCCAGCAAGCTCTGCTCGTGGCTCTTCATTACTCCTTTTCCTTTCATTTTGAAACTGTGGGCTGGCTGAGAAACAAGGAGCTGCCGCAGAGTTTCCCTCCTTCCCACCTCTTCTCACAACCCCCTGGCTGGCTGTGGTGGGGACGGGAGGGTGCACATGCATGGGGAGACCTTCCTCAAGCAAGCCATCGTGCACACTCCTTTGCTGTGCTTTGGCCGAGCCCAGCCGCTTGCTTTTGAGAAAGTTCTTCCCACATGTGCGCACCCTCACCGCCCCACCACAGCCGGCCAGGGGGTTGCGAGAGGAGAA
>JANHFR010009245.1:29176-48882 GCA_032468015.1 Mimophis mahfalensis | reverse complement strand
GCTTTCTCATTGCTCCGTTGAACTGGTTTGGTGTTGGCTGTGGGTATAGAAGGAGGTGCTTACCGGAGCGCTCCAGTAATCACCGCCTTCTCCACCTGCAGCCAACACCAAATGAGTTTAATGGAGCAACGAGAAAGCCGGCTTGGCTTGCCCGGCTTGTGCACGCATACTCATTTTTTAACGAACTGGTGGTGGGATCATTTGAATCCCACCAATGATCCAAAGTCACCTTTGATGAGATGGGCATCTGTCCAAATTTGATGAAAAGGTAAAGGTTTCCCTTGTCCGATTATGTCTGACTCTGTGGGACAGTACTTATTTCCGTTTCTTAGCCAAGAGAGCCAGCATTGTCCAAAGACCCTTTCTGTGGTCATGGCTATATGCCGAAGTGCACAGAACTATCTTTTCACTGAAGTGGTACCTATTTAGCTATTCACATGTTCATGCTTTCAAACTGCTAGGTGGGCAGGAGATGGGAAAGGAATGAGAGGTCACCCCATCACTTGGCGCTTGAATCTCAAACCTTGTTTATCAACTTTCCAGCTGACAAGCTCAGTATCTCACTAAGCCATTGTGTCCCATAAATTTATTTAATAAATTTCAGTTTTGTCGTTTGAGGTTTACTGAACTTTTGTTCTAATTAGCTGATGCAGGAGGATATGGCTATAATAATTCAAATTTTCATCCAAATATTCATGGAATGTTCCTTACACAAGCAATGAAGGCAGGCTTCAAGACTACTTAGAAGGAACAACTGGTCCATGATGCAGCATCCAACATGAGCACCCAACTGGGATATCACAGGACCTCCAATAGCTGCTAATTTAATTCCAGTCAGGGTTAAGGTCCTGTTGTTAACCTATACAGTTTTTTATAATTTGCAGCCTTCTCTAAGCAATATCAGCCCTACCTATTAAGGCAATAAGGGATAAACTTGTCATGATTGTACACTCCAAGAAGATGAGGGTAGCCAAAACTAAACATTGTTACCTGCTTAATAGCAGTGACAGTGGCAGTGGCTGTTGAACAATCTCCCCATGGCTAACCTTTTCCTTATTGACTTTAGAAGAAGTAGATTTCCAGAATGCATTCCTGTGATTGCACTATTTTGTTTTATTTTATTTTTATTGCTCTGTTACATACTGGTAATTAATTTATGTTTTGCTTTGAAAATAGAAGACTATATACATTTAAATTAAATATCAATGTAACAGTAAAATGATTAAGACTGAAATCCTAAAAACTTTTTCAAAAGAATATGGAAAAAAACAAGTGTTGCATCTGAATAAATACGCAAGGGATAATGGCCACCTTGACCACGAAGCCCTTTGTTTATTAGAGATTTTTAAATAACTTGTTATATTTTAGACATTTTTAGTAACAAATCAGCACATCAATATCTGAATACAGTTTTGATCAGTGGCAACATACAGTTCCAGATACAGATTGTAAGAAACTGAAACTATATACCCGTGTTTCTCAGAAAATAAGACTGAGTCTGGTTTCTTTTAGACTTAAAAATAAGCACTTGGGCTTATTTTCAAGGCTGTCTTATTTTATTTTATTTTATTTTTTTTGAGGTGCAGCAGGCCACTCTGGGTGCACTGTTGCCTCCATTCCAAACCTTCAGCATTCGGAATGGAGGCGTTTTGGCAAACAGGAGGAAAATGCGGAGGGGGATTTTGCTGCTTCTCATCCTTCCCTCAGTCTGTGTTGAGCTTGAGGAATGGATGACAGGCAGAAAAATCCCCCTCCCCACTTTCCTCCTATTTGCCAAAAAGCCTCCTGCGAGCCTCCCAAAAAGAGGGAAAAAGCAAAGCAGCTGGATGCCGAGGTGCTGGCTTCGGGGAAGTGGCCCAACAAGCAGAAGTGCTGCACCCAGAAAGAGAAGGGCAAAAGTGGTATTTGTGCCAGCAGACTGTAGCTGCAGCTGGACAGTTGCTCCCGCCACACCCATGCTGCCATTCGTGCTGGCCACGCCCATCCCCCAGGCTTATTTTTAGAGTAGGGATACTATTACACCAACCTCCCAAAAATTAGGGTTGGGCTTATTATTGGGGTGGGTTGTGTTTTTGGAATAACAGTGTGTGTGTGTGTGTGTGTGTGTGTGTGTGTGTGTGTATCTCCTCACTTAAGAACCATTTATTCTTTTTTAAAAAAATTTTTAAATTTTTTCCCTTTACGTCAATCACTTCTTATGCAAACAGAGCTGTTTGGGCTTTACACTCTCATGAATACAAAATAAACTTTCATCGCAATGGTTCCCCATTTGTTCTTATCTAAAACATTTTCTTCATACTCAAATTCTAATCATTTAGAAGTACAAAGTATATACCATTTGTTGTCTGTATTGTAATTCAAACATCTTCTACTTACAGTTATTCCCTATAGGTCTAAACTTATCAAGTATTATTCATAATTTCATCATATTTCATTTTGTCATATTTTATCATATTCATATTTTGTCATATTTCATTAAGCTTTACCAAATAAAAATACAAACAAAATCTTAATACTGGATATACTTCAATATATATTTCACCTTATACATAATAAAACATACTATCTTTAAAATCATCTTTAAAAATCATTTTAATTTTAATTTATTTTAATTCTATAAGCCATAAATCAGTATACAATATAATCTTAAAAAAATCCTTAGTCAAATCTTACTACTGTTAAAAAAACATGTTTATCATCTTCCTTCCCTTCTTAGCTTAATTCCACTACAAAATCTTAGCCTTTTTTCCTCTTCTTTTTTGAGGCTTTTGGTGATAATCTTTTAAACTTGCATCCACCCTTCCTTTTCCATTCACCATCTCTGGTCTGCATTTGCCGATAGAATCCATCTTTCGTTTTACAATCTCTTCATTTTCCCACTCCTCCTCTGCAACGCACGTGCCTAGATGGCTTCACTCTTACCAACATTAATTCTCTCATGTTGCTTGTTCCGCTCTCGTTCTTCTGTATGTGCCAAACTCCATTCCTCTTTTGCTGCTTATTTAATCCTCTTGCCCAAAAACGCTTAATTCTTCTTCTGGGACCAGCCTTAAAACACTGTGCTATATCTTTAATTTGCTGTGCTAGTTTCAACTTTTTTAGTACCAACCCTGTCTCCTCTCTAACTTTGGGATCTCAGACGCCATTTTTAAAAGCATTATCAAAGTTTTTCAAGCTTTCCGCTGTCAGTTCTGGTTCTAAAACCATCAAATTTCACAGTGCAGAGAAATATTTATCAAGGACCTCAGCAAATCTGACTTCAAATATTGAATTAGCTCTTAAGAATATTTCAGCCAGAGTCTTTCTTCTCACAGGTATCAGAATCATTTCACCACATCACCATCAAGCCCAGTGAAAGAAAAATGCTTTCTTGTCAGCCCAATCAGTCTCCTCCCAGCTGATCTGCCACTAACAAAGAGCACTTAGGAGCACTTTTAAAGAAGCTTCTCAGGGTAATTTGCATATAAAAAGACTCTCTCACCCATCACTGGCTCTGTTTGTTTCACTCTTTCCTCCTCCACTCCTGTATGCATCTTATATCCAGAATGGTGCTGGCTTCATGGCGGCCAAGCCACCGCTTTTTCTGCCTTCAGCTTCAGGGATGTCCAACTCGGGGGAGGGAGATGCTGCTCCACCCACCCGTCAGACTATTCCCCCTCGCTTTGCCACCTCTTCAGGGTGGCTTAGGCCCCTCAGGGGCCCCTCGGGTGAGGAAGCCTGGAGCAGGTCTGCAGAGGTAGCAGACCCGGCATCCAGTTCCACCAAAGACCAAACAGGAAGACAGAACCACTTGTTCAATTACTATTCACAGTTACAATGGTGCTGAATATGTGGTACTTAAACAGCCAGTCCTAAAAATTGGTCCTGAGTTACTCCTCAGGTCATGGACTCACAATCTGGACATTGACAACAAGCTAGCACTTACAATGGTTACCACCTCCCACAGTCAAGTGGCCACCGTTTGCAGCCTTCCCTGCTGGCTTCTCACAAGCAAAGTCAGGAAAACCCCACAAAGAAGGTTGCAAGATGCTCCTATAAGTTGTCCAGCCTCTGTGACTTTTGCGTGAAGAGCCCAGTTACGGGGTTTGAGATGCAGAAATCTTGTAGTCTGTAGTGCCCATGTCCTCATAATACCTATGGTATTCTGCCTGTGGCAGCCCTTTGCACACCTTCTCCCATGCAGCAGCAGCTACCCAGGCCTGGCTGTGCTCATGTACATACTTCCACACCTTGCAGAAGCCATCCCCAGCCTGCCATGCTCAGAACTGTGCTGCGGTAGCCACTTACCCACTCACTGGCTTGCTTGTGAGCTACTTGGAACTTGTGACATCTCACTGGCTTCCCCATTGACTTTATCTATTGGAAGTGAGCAGGAAGAGGTTGTGAGGAGGCTGTTGCTTAATGATGCATGATCCTCACTTAACGATAGCAATGGAAATAGTCACCTGACATCCTACTACATTGCCTAGTGATGGAGATTCGATGCCAATTATTGTTGTTAAGTGGCAACTACTTGTAACATCACTGGCAATAATTGTGTTTCCTGTGGCAACTTTTAACGGCTCTGTTTGAGTAAAGGAGCTTGTTTCTGAGGGCAGCCTCTGAGGTTTACAGAAAGATGAACTCCACCAGCTAGTACAATAAGTTTTATTTTGAGAGCTGCGACAAAAAAGAGACACTTTTGGCAGATTTTGTCTTCAGTGAATTGTGATGCTCTAAAGTTGCAAACCAAACAGCACTGAACAGAACTGAAAATAGACTTCCCCAAACAGGCCAACCCCACAGTGTAGCCAGCGTGTTTTTCTCCAGGGTAGTGGACTTAATGGAGTCAGTAGCAAAGTGGTTAATGAGGGAGTTTAGTGTGAGAATGCAGGGGGGGAAAAGCCACCGGCAGACTTTTTCCTTTGCCCTTTGGCTCTGACTTTACAGAGATGAATTAGGCTTGATATGGCAGCCTGCTGTTCTGTCTCCAGTCTTGATAGTTGTCTGATGCAGTTGTGAGACGAAGATAGTTTCTGCTCAGATGGAGAAAGACTTTTAATTCCATATCTTTCTCTCTTTGCAGAAGTGTTTGTGGATGTGGATATGGCACAGAGACACACCTCACTTTCTAGCCATGATGAAGTGTACCGAAGAACGCTTAAATGCAGGAATGTGCAAAATGCAGAAAATCCTATTTCCCTACTTTCTGAATTTTCCAGCCTTAAGCTTGTCCCTTTCCATTTCTATACCCATTCTTTAAAAAGCTTACATGCAAATGAATAGGTGTTTGTTTTTCATTTTTTGTGTGGATAAAAAAGTTGAAACATATTTTCACCTAACATCCTTGGGTTGGGAGTTTTGTGGGGCAGGAATGGTTTTCCTTTTTTGTAAGCTTTCTATGGGTCTTTTGAACTGGGAAGTGCCTCTGAAATTTTCAAAATAGCAGCCATCAATATAGGAGTGAATGCTAAAACAGTATGGAGTGGCAAGGTGCACTTTGTAGGCTGAATGCAGTCCTTGAGAGCTTGTTTTGCAGACTTCCACAGGTGCTCAAGTTTAACAACAGAGCCTTCTCAGAGTGGATGCTAGAGTGGCTCTTAAAACTGCCACTCTGGCCCTGTGGATCTTAGCAGGTGCTCTTGTTCTCTATGATCAATCAAGTAGTCTGTTTGGAGTGGCTGTCAGAGCAGCTGCTACCCTTCTCAAATCAAAGCATGCATTTTTTACATTCGGGCTAGCTGAGATTAAAATAAAGGAGCCAGCAAGGAGATGGAGGAAAGAAATATTTTCTGCTTCTCAGCCATCATCAGAAACATACTGCTTGCTGGATGGAATTATCTTGCATGTGGTATGTGAATGCTCTTTTGGTAGGTGTGGTGTTCATACATCTCTAACAACTAACTTCAGATTAAAATGCAAACCAAAGAAAAGTTCAACCATCCCTAGATATGTAGAACGATTTGAGAATAGCGTTTTATGAGATTAGAACCAGAAGTTAGCAATTTATTTTATTTTTATTTATTAAATGTATTGGCCACCATCTTAGCATAAGGTAACTCTGAGTTGCTTGCCATGTTTCAAGGGTGAAACTGTACAAAACCTTTACACAATACAAATAAAATATGAATACTCAACCCTAACGGAAAGATGGGAACCAAGGCAGTAGGATGAATCTGAGGAAGGGGAGATAGGATCTGTTATTAATCTATCAACCCCCCTTAAATAATGCATGAAGAGAGGTAAATTGCAACAGTTAGTGTATTTAGTATCAGAATAATAACAGATTAACAAAGTTGGAAGGGACCTTGTAGGTCATCTAGTTCAAATCCCCACCCCCTGCCCACCATTTCTGATGGCAGTCCAGTCTCTTCTTGAAAGCCTCCAGTGGTGAAGCTCTCACAACTTCTGAAGGCAAGCAATTCCATTGGTTGACTGCACTCATTGTCAGAAAATTTTTCCTTATTTCTAGGTTGAATCTCTCCTTGATCAATTTCTATTTGCTATGAGCAAATACCACTGAACTTGGTTTATGGCTATCCAAAAAAAGAGCATGTCTGTGCTCCTTCTACTGTTACATATTGGGCCCTCAAAAGCAGTTTGAAGATGATCTCTGATTGCCTTCAAACCCACCAGCCTCAAAATGCAAAAAAATAAACAATAATAATAATTAAAAATTGGTTATGTGTCATCAGGTTGCTTTGAACTCCTAGTGACCATAGAGATTTTCTTCAGGATGATCAAAATGGAGAGAACAAAAAGCCAAACCCACCATCCTTCCCTGAGCTGCTACAGTTTTTAACAAAGATCCCTTCCTACAAAGAGGACATAAAATACATGGGTGGCACTCCTTCCCCTCATGCCTTGCCTTCATGTTCAGTGTGCTTGCCTGGTTGTGTGGAAATCAAGCCCAGTGGGAAGTCCAAGTCCAATGGGAAGACCCAGAAAAAGCCTTTCTCTTTCTCCAAAGATTGGCTAGAATCAGAAGCCCAGAAGGCCCAGTTGTGCAAATCAGATAATCAAGAGCTCTTAAGTTCCAGAAGGCAGCGTTTTAAAAACTTTATTAATTAAAAACAAAATGCTGCATTCTGGAATTCGAGGGCACTTCATTATCTGATTTATTAGTTAGTTAGAAATTAATTTTATAATTAGTTCATTAACTACAGTAAATAATGTAAATTTTATTAAATGTAATAATGTTAATGTTATAGTAGTTTCAAAGATATGTCCACTAAGCTAGAAATGGATTGATGCTACTTGTAAGTGCAGCCGAAGTATGGAGCTGTTTCAAACTGGTATAAAATCCTTGTGGAGGGCAGTGCTTCTGAACTTTATAGTCTAATATATGAATATATCTTCACAGGAATGTGGCCAGACTACATTAAAGTTTAATTAACACATTCAAACAAGAATCTTTACCTCAAAACCAATCCAAGGCTACAAATAATTAATGAAACAAGATTCACTGAACTCTCTATGCACACAACTATTTGTCCTTGCATTATTATTTTTTTCTTGTGAGGTTGGAGACAAACACTTCATTCTTTTCAAGGATAATTTTTCCAGCAGCAATTTGCTTCTCTCATCTCTTGTTTCTGTTATTATCTTTTAACATTAGAAGCAAGACGCCACTGGCTACTTTGGAAGTAACAAAGGCCTCCATACCTAGTCTTGCATCTGCTTTTCCATGATAAGTTGTTTCAATCTGCCCTCGTGTGGTAGATATTGGTATTGTCCATGCTATAAACTCAAATCTAAATTAAAACAGTGATACAACGATCCCTCAATATGAAGCACTCGACATCGAATGTTTCGACATCTGAACGGGGAAACAGCCAGCGATTTTAACTGCAGTTTCCCCGACTTCCGAATGACAGCTACGGTTTCCTTGACTTACGACCCGGTCCCGAACAGCTGATAAAGTTCTCTAGTAAATATTTCCTGTTGAAAAGTAATGTTGCTGTGCACTTTGCATGCCTTTAAAGTGCACTTGTAGAAGAGGTTTCCACAAAAACCTGGGTTTCTGGGTCTTTTTCCTAGGCTCCGGAACAAATTAATCCCGATGCATTTGTATGGGAAACCGCTTTTCGCCCTATGAATTTTTCGACTTCCAAATGTGCATTCGGAACGGATTAAATTTGTATGTCGAGGGATCACTGTATATTTATTATCAGCTGACTGATATGACTGATACGAGCTATTCTTACAAATGTGTTGATCAAACCATACAGAGGTCATCTGACTTATATGACTACATTACAGTGTAATACTGGTAGTTACTGACTTATGACGACAACAAAGCCCAACATTTCTGTTGCTAAGCAGAATTGATTGGATTGGATTGGATTGGATTGGATTTGTATGCCGCCCATCTCTCAAAGGACTCAGGGCAACTCACAATTGTAAAACATAAAATACAAAAGTTAAAAAGTTATTAAACAAAAAATCCAATAAATATTTAAAACAAAACAACAACAGTTAAAATTTAAAATATACAATTAATACATAAAATTAACATTAATCAGGCCAGACTGCCTTGTTGGAACAGCCAAGTCTTCAGAGCCTGGCGGAAGGATTGGAGGTCGGAAATTATACGGAGTTCCAGGGGTAGTTCATTCCAAAGGGTAGGAGCTCCCACAGAGAAGGCTGCCCCCTTGGGTGTCGCCAGCTGACATTGTTTGGCTGACGGCACCCTGAGGAGGGTGACTCTGTGGGACTGTACTGGACGGTGGGAGACTGTCGGCAGTACGTGGTTGGGCATATACCCTGGTCCTAAGCCATGGAGCACTTTGAAGATCATCACTAACACCTTGAATCACACCCAGAAGACAACAGGCAGCCAGTGCAAGCTGTGCAGGAGTGGTGTAACATGGGAGTGACGAGGCACCCCCATAACAACCTGCGCGGCTGCATTCTGTACCAGCTGAAGTCTCTGAGTGCTCTTCAAGGAGAGCCCCGTGTAGAGAGTGTTGCAGTAGTCCAGATGGGAAGTGATGAGAGCATGAGTGACTGTGCACAAGGCATCTCGGTCCAGAAAGGGACGCAACTGGCATATTAGGCGAACCTGGCAAAAGGCCCCCCTGGTCATGGCTGTAAGGTGGTCCTCTAAGTTAAGCGGTGTATCCAGGAGGATTCCCAGATTGCGAGCCCTCTCTGAAGGGGTCAAGATCTCTTCCCCCTATCATCAAAGATAGAGTATGATGAGCAAAATGAGATGCCGGGAACCACAGCCACTCTCAGTCTTGGAAGGGTTGAGTCTGAGCCTGTTAGTCCCCATCCAGATCTGCACAGCTTCCAGGCACCAGGACATCACGTCAACGGCATAGTTGGGGTGGTTCGGGGTAGAGATGAAGAGTTGGGTATCACCAGCATACTGGTGATACTGTACCCCAAAACCACGGATGATCTCACCCAGCGGCTTCACATAAATATTGAACAGAAGGGGCAAGAGAACCAACCCCTGAAGCACCCCACAAGTGAGAGGCCTCGGGGTCAGTCTCTGCCCCCCTGCCAACACAAACTGTTATTGATTCAAGAGGTAGGAGGAGAACCACTGTAAAACAGTGCCCCCCACTCCTAACCCCCTGAGCTGATGCAGTAGGATACCATGGTCGATGGTATCAAAACCCACCGAGAGGTCTAATAGGACCAGGACAGAGGAACATCCCCTGTCCCAGGCCTGCCAGAGATCATTGACCAACGTGACCAATGCTGTTTCTGTGCTGTACCCAGGCCTGAAGCCCGACTGAAATGGATCCAGATAGACAGCTTCATCCAGGTATTGAGGAAGCTGATGTGCCACCACACTCTCAACAACCTTCACCACAAAGTGAAGGTTGGAAACTGGATGATAGTTCGCTAAAGAGGCTGGGTCCGCAGGCTTCTTGAGGAGGGGCCTCACCACTGCCTCCTTCAAGGTGGTGGGGAAGAACCCCTCCCTCAATGAAGCATTGATAATTTCCTGGAGTCAGCCTCTTGTCCCCTCCTGGGAAGCTGAAACCAACCAGGAGGGACACAGGTCCAATAATCTCAAAAATATTGGAAGGAAATAGATCATAATATTGAGAAAATTTAAATGCTTTTATGTTAGTAAAATGTTTTTATTTTAAAAATAAAATGCTTTCATGTTAAAGATAAACTATTTTTATTTTAAAATTAAAATGTTTTTATTTAAAAAAATAAAATGTTTTTATTTAAAAAATGTTTTTATTTAAAAAAAATGAAATGTTTTTATTTTAAAAATAAAATTCAAAGTGAAACTTTTATTTTGAATAATTACAGAAAATGCAAGTTAAGAGGATTATAATTTATCAAAATATATGCTGACAGCGGCATGAATGAACCAGGGACAAGACTGAAAAAGCAAGGTGAATACGGAATAGCAAAACTGATAATATATAAAAGGAAATTTTAACAAATCTTAGCAGAAATGGCTCCCCTATGTATGACACATTGATAGCAAAGCAGATTCAAACATTTGGAATAAAGTTTTTAGGAAAAGAATTCAGAGGTTAATTAAAAATAACACAAGAAATAACTTACTTAGAAGCAAAAATGTCCAACATTTATTTTATTTTTTTTAATATTAAAAGTAAAGCATAAATATTTAAATAGTGGTTAACATCTTTCTACAGTCTTTAGGTTTTGCAAGATGATAATCATCGTCATGCCATCTTCTGAACATTCCAGGCAGGCTTAAATCTCAGTAAAAATTTCAATTTTACCATCTGTAAAAGGGGTTACCCAGGGGTGGGGGTTGTGGGGAAAGGACAGGAGCTTTCCAGACACGGACCCCAGGATACAGACCACCCAACACACAATTCTTAAGCTGATACTTTAAAGTGTATAGATTAATACAGCATAATTTTACCCCTTTTGAATTGGCCTGGGAAGCTGATTATTATTTATAACAGCTGCAAGCACAATGGCATTAAGGTGTCACAAAACTTGCATCCTAATATGACATAATGCAGTCCTTTTAAGCTTGGTGGAAGACAGAGCAGCATCTCCCAAGAGTCTGTCTAAGCACACGGTGCCTGTTATTTCTCCTTAAGAATTAATACCGCATTCTGAAAGTTGTAGGCACAATTAAATGATGCTCATTTTAAAGCAAATTCAATAAATCCTGCTACTGTGCTTATCCTGGGGTTGTTTGTTTATGGAAGGTAACCTACTTGGAAGTGACTGCTCTTTTCATTATGGCTGCCTTAAAATAAAGAAGGAGCCATTTATAAAAAGAGACCTTGAGCCTCCCAGGCTCTCTTTAACATTTCTTCCTGGATCTGCTTCCTCCAGCTTGACTCAAAGACCTTGCCAGACAGAGCCATAGCTGCTGATTTTTCAGGAGGGAAATACTCATTTAAATAACCAAGTCGGTCATTTCTCTCAGCTTCAGTTCCCTCACAGGATAGTTCTAGGGGGGAAATAACAAGAGGTGAATGCTACATATCCTGTCTTGAGCACCTGAACATGATTAAATAAATAGAATTGCAATATGACATTTTATTTTGTTGAAGATTTATAACTTTCCAGTTTTCAAAGTAGGCATCCTACATGGAGGCTGGACATTTCTGGATGAACTCTAGATGGCAGCAAGGTTGTTTTTACCCTCATCTGGTGGTTGGGTTAGTGTTTGCTGTGTAGCTATGTACGCCTACCCAAAAGAAGATGAATGAGTGGTGTTTTGTGTGCTTAAAAAACAACAACTAATCCCCTCTTTATACGAACATTAAATTATGCAGGTAAGGAACTTTGAAGATGAAAAGCAAACAGAATTTATGAATGATCACATGTTGTTTGAAGAAGCAGCACACCTTAAACTCAAGTGTGCTCAGTGTTGTAATTCAGTATCTCCTGTATTGAAGAAAATGGCAAAAACAGCACTTTTATATAGATTCTATGTAGTACAGTATACAGAAAAATATATTTAAAAAATGTTTGATCATGAACCCATTCATGCAGAGCAGAATTCACTCTTATCTGTTTAGCATCTGTGTGCAGAAAGTTTAAACGGCTTAGAGTTTTGCACATCTTCTGGCTATATTATTGAAGTGTTGGATCTAGTTTACTATAAGGCTACTTAGATAATTATTCTGTGTCAGAATTAGACTGTATTTGCTGTATTCTAATTTTTGCAGCTCAGATTTGTTTCCAGCAGATCTTTTTCATCTTGTACTAAATTCCTTAACTTAGAGCTCTAAGCAGAAAATCTGAGGTTTTCATTGCATCTCTACAGCACCAGGCATTTAGAAAATTTAAGGACAGTAAAGCCTTTTATTTTTCAAATTGTTACATAATTTAGAAAAAAACAAACACCACAACACCTTCTGACATAGCAAGCAATTTTAAAAAACATTATATTGTGCTATTTATGCACTAGATTAAGTTGTTGCATATTTTAATTACCTCATGTTTTTAGTCTTTCTAAATATGGGAAACAAATTCAATTTTTCTGTTCTTTTTAAATATTGTTGACACTTGTGACAAAATTTATGAAGAAGGATCTTGATAAGTATTTCAGTAGTGCTCATTTTATGCATCTGCAAAAAAACATGTTGAAGATGGAAGGTGTACTAAAAGTGTTTTTATTCTCTTGAGTAGTCCATAATTACAAGTTTTGTATTTGGATGTGACCAGGAAGAGTCCTGGACCAAATGATAGACCAGGGGTCTTCAAACTTGACAGTTTTAAGACTTGAGGACATCAACTCCCAGAATTCCTCCTCGAGTCATGTTAGCTCAGGAATTCTGGGAGTTGAAGTCCACAAGTCTTAAACTTGCCCAGTTTGAAGAACCTTGTGATAGACCATACTTAATCTGGTGCCAAACTACTTTAAATCATTTGTATTTCTCCCTATTTCACATGCATAAATCAGAAGGATAGGCTTCAATCTCTTAGTCCTGATCTCATCATATTTAGTGTCAGGGGTGGGTTCCAAAAATTTTAGCAATGGGTTCTCTGGCCAGTTGCTGGGTGGGTGTAACCATGGTCAGTGTGGCCTAGTCAGCCTCCTGCATAATGGTGGCAGGGCCATTTTTTGCCCTCCCTGGGCTCGGGAGGCTTTTCCTTCAAGGGCAAGAACAGCCTCCCTGAGCTCCGGAGGACAGAAACAGGCCCATTTCCGGATTTCCAGAACTTCCAGAAGGCCCATTTTTCACCCTCCCCAAGCCTCCACACGGGCCCTGCACTTATCAGGCATCCAAAATGGAGACTCCTGGGAGAGGAGGGGTAGAAGAGGTCATCCAGAGGTGGGTGGGGCCAGCCAGGAGTGGGATTTGGAGGTTCTCCAAACTGGGCAGACTCTTAGAAAGAGGTTCCCCCGAACCCCTCTGAACCTTCAGCAGCCCACCCCTGTTTAGTGTGGCTTAAATTCAATTGCATGTAACTAGAAATCCACAATGAGGGACATGGTGGCTCAGTGGCTAAGACACTGAGCTTGTCGATCAGAAAGGTCAGCAGTTTGGTGGTTCGAATCTCAAGTGCTGCGTAATGGAGTGAACTCCCATTACTTGTCCCAGCTCCTGCCAACCTAGCAGTTCGAAAGCATATAAAAATGCAAGTAGAAAAATAGGGACCATCTTTGGTGGGAAGGTATAACAGCATTCCATGTGCCTTTGGCATTTAGTCATGCCAGTCACATGACCACAGAGACGTCTTTGGACAGTGATGGCTCTTTGGCTTTGAAACAGAGATGAGCACCGCCCTGTAGATTTGGGAACAACTAGCAAATATGTGTGAGAGGGAACCTTTACCATTACCTTTAGAATAATCTACAGGATCACCAATGTTAGAGAACATCCTTTAAGGACTGAAGACTGAAAAACATGTTGTGTACACATGACTTTCATTAAATGCAGTTAAATATCTTGCTAGGATTAAATGTCTGAACTTAGAATTTATGTTTGTACATATGTCATATTTGCCCATATGGATGACTTATCAGGAGATAGTTATTTGAGGGAATAAATAAGACGCTCATTTATTTATTTAGTTGCTTAAACAATTTACATGGCTGCCCATCTTATATATGATAATCCTAGGCTGCTTTTGGGCATCCAATAAAAAACAGAATAAATGTGACCAACTGAACTCTTTGTAGCCTCACAACATCTCACAAATCTAATTTATTTTGTAGGGCTTACTTTTGTCATAGCCCAATGCTTGAGCAAAGAGGTAGATCTTCCCAGCCTCCAAAAGATCGCATCTTGCATCAACCTTGAGAACAGAGGATAAGAATCCTTTCTCAAGCTTTAAAATCACTGAACAAAAGGCTTCATCCATTTTTCTTAGAAAAGTTAAACATTTATAACAGGACTATCATATTTGGGCTGCAAAACATGTAGGGTGTATTTGCTGTATGTCTTTGTGCTGCCTTCTTTTAAAATATTTTTGCAAGGCAGTTCTCCCTTGATACTGCAGCAGTACTGCTGGTATTTGGAGCTGGGGTGAAGTAACTTTGTACTTTCTTTGAGTTTACAGGAGTCATGGGAAAAAAATAGAAGGATTATCTCTGGAAGCAGTCACATGTTGAAATTGCTAAAAATGTAAACAATCCTGAATTCCAACCTAGGAATTCTACAGGAAAAGCCCCCATCTTTAACTTCTGAGTGTTAAAGTGTTGTGGGGTCCTTGGTGCTCTCTGAGCTTGGCTGATTTTTTTGCTGACATTTCATTACCCAACTAGGTAATGTCATCAGTGCTAGGAGGAAGTGGGGTTTGGTCTCTTTTATATACTAGTGGTTTGTCCTGTCAGTGATGCTGGGAGTCTTCTTTTGGTTCTTTGATTAGGCTGTTGTTTAACTGTTAGCTTGTTTATCTGAGTTGACAGTTCCTTGATTGGGATATTGTTTGCTTCTTGATTGTTATTGCATTAATGTTGGTGGTAATCTTGGTTTATTTGGGTGTTGATTACTGGTGAAGAGGTATTTTGGTTGTTTTGTTTCCTTTTAAGCTTTAGGTTAGCATTAATTAAAGTACTGGCTACTCAACAAAAGAAAAAGAAACCAACTCTTGCTGCTCCTAATCTTGGGGTTATAGTATCTGAGGTGCAGATATCAAGATAGCCATCAATCTCTTTGCTACTTAATGATTATCCAGATTTTTGAAGCCCAGATATGGTACCCTAGCTAAGACTTAGTTGTGTTGTTGTTGTCAGTTGCAAAGTCATGTCTGACCCATTGCGACCCCATGTACAATGTTCCTCCAGGCCTTCCTGTCCTCTTCCATCCCCCGGAGTCCGTTTAAGCTCACACAGACTGCTTCAGTGACTCCATCCAGCCACCTCATTTTCTGTCGTCCCTTTCTTCTTTTGCCCTCAATCTTTCCCAGCATTAGGCTCTTCTCCAGTGAGTCCTTCCTTCTCATTTGGTGGCCAAAGTATTTAAGTTTCATAGCTAAGACTATGTAAACAGAATCTGTAAAATAAATAAATAAATAAATAAATTAAAAGTGTATTTAAGGATAGAAAGGCAGATGTCATCCATAGCTTAGAATTTGAAGCCTTACTGATTAAAAACCAAATGGAAAGAAAAACAAGTAAAAATAACTTTTAAATATTAAAATAAAGCAAGGCAGGGAAACATTAAGATAGCAAAAGAGTCTGCTCTCAAAATACCAGCTTTGAAACAAGTTGTTTCTTTACAGAACAGCTTATATGTGGGTTTGCATGATAACTGATGATTGAGATTTGGGGAATTTCTGGCATGAGAGGTAACGAATGAAAGGTACATTCATTTAAGGAGTCATCCATATGGATTTGTACTTTTTTGACTTTCTGTAGGCTTATCATTGCTGGGCTCTGTTACAGTATAGACGGAGTTGTTTATGCAAGGAGAAATAGTTTGAGTATTAAGACTCTTTCTAAATAATCATGCAGGTGGTATCTATCAGGTGCGTTTCTTCAGTCATATAAAACATTTCATTTACTTTCTGCCCTGCAGCAGGGAGATGTAGTTAGAGCTCATTTATGAATGTCACGTTTTGCATAATGGGATTAGATTTAACCTGTTCCGGGTCTGTTGTAGCTAATCCTAAAGTAGTACTCAGTGGTAGCAAAATGGTCATTTAAGGAACTGGACATTTCCAAGTTATTTGGAATTTTCTTTTGCTTCTGCTCAGTCATGTTGAATTCTTGGAGACTGCCTGAAAAAGTCCCTGCAAATTCTTGGCAAGGTTTTTCAGGGTGGATTGCCATTGCCTCCTTCCTGGGCTGAGGGAAAGTGAGTGATCCAAAGTCACCCAGCTGGTTTTATACTCACAATAGGACTAAAGCTCAGGTTCTCCCATTTTCTAGATCAGTGGAGGCAAACCTATGCCATGTGTGTCGGTGGCGGCACGGGGAGGCCTGTCCCGCGCACCCACCCGAGGGTCTTGTTGGACCTAAATACGCAGTTGCGGAACGCAGAGCAGCTGCATTCCGCAACTGCGAATATGCAGGGGGGCATTGCGTGCGTACCTGCGGAGCAGTCGCACGTGTGTACGCATGTGTCATGCACGCATTGCACCATGGGCGCAGGCATGCATGAGTGCGCCAGCGCATGTGCGCCAGCTGCCCCAACATGCGGCAGCAAAAACATTTGCCATCGCTGTTCTAAATGGTGGCTTAACCTCTACTCCAAATTGGCTTCCAGTTGGGAAATAAGCCTTATTAAATTCCATAATTCAGATACTTTTTGACAATTATTTTTCCATAAACAATATATTTTATTCTCTTTCACTGATACAAATTTTGAGCAAGACTTGCCTGAATGTAAAGCTTTTTTTTTAATAATCGTTTCTCTGAATTGTACACTTGGAATATATACAGTAAATATCGTCTGAAAACTATGCTCATTTTGGTTTGGGGACCCAACATAGAGTAAAGTGGCATACCAATCCAAATCAAGCGTGTACTAATATTTAGTCCTGTAGCATCCAAACATCTCTGCAGAAATTTGATCCATGAATTATCCTGGGATTTAGGCTAGGTTCAGATGAAAGATTTTTCTGCCAAACAAAGTATAGTTGTTGACACTTCAGAGATTAGCTCCAAGGAGAAACAGAGACTCCTATTTGTTTCACAATGTTTAATGGTTGATAGGGTTGCATCAAAATCCACCTTGTAGATACAAAGTAGAGTAGCATGAAAAAAGTGTCACCAAAGCGATGGCAGCTGTTTTCCCTTAAGAACCCCATCCTTCTAAGAGGAAATCAATATAGGCTCTCTAAAAGGATTTCACAGCTGTCGCCCACATCAAGAGGAAATATGAGAAGGAGCAGCTTCAGAAGAACCACCCCTGCGCATGTGTGCGCAGCCCTAAATTTAGCTATTGTTATGGTGTTCTAAACTCAGCTGATTGGTGCACAAGCACCCCTCTCCTCCTCCCCCCCTCTGTGCATGCACATGTGATCCCCAGAGCCACAAAAGCACTTCCGTGCCAGTCAGCTGAGTTTCAAACACCGAACCGGTAGCTGAATTTAGCTACCGGTTCAGTGTTTGAAATGATTGTGCATGCATTCTGGGGGGAGGGGGGATAGCACATGCATGGAGGATCATGCATGTGGGGGTCGCAAGAGCTTGTGTGCCCGGTGACATGGCTCTGTGTGCCACTTTAGGCATGCATGCCATAGGCTCGCCATCATGGGCTAATATATAAGCAAAGAAAAGTAACTCTGTTTTCCTCTCTACTTGCATATCCTTTATATGTTCCTATCTTCTCTTCTAGTCCTCCAGCTCTCCTAGCCCTCTGGAATATAATATTTGGGGAGAACCTTCAGTGTAAAATTTTAGAGAGGAAAAGTTTTGTCTCCAGTAGTAGTATTGATTCAAATTTCCTTGATGGGCAGACACAATTGGTTACATCCATTTTTCCCCTCTATGACAATATTTTAAAATTAATTTAATCAGATAAAACTCATATACTGGAAATTTAGGTGAGAGAATACTCCTCTGAATTATTCACACATTTTAATGAATGTAGGAAACAGAGGAAATGTAGTAGTAAGATAGGAAAGGGGTTTTAAAAACCTAATAGGCATATAATTAAGACTAGTACTATGACAAATTTTGTAGTATTGAATTTTTGTTACAAAGCGCATTCTTATAAAGGGACTTGGTTTTTCAGTTAGTATCTAATTGTTCTTATTATTTTTTATTCCAAAGTAATTGCTCTTGGTTTAAATCAATGACTTTCTTTATGTTTCTACTACAAATCTTATAGGATTTTATCAACATTTCATTCTCCCTTACCCTGACAAGACTTGCTCCAGATATACTCTGTTTAAATGTTTATAGCCTTCTCTTCCTTCTTCCTCCCCAAATACGTATTTATTTCCTTCAGTGCTTGCTTTATATTTACGTGGGTTTTCACAAAGTATTAGATGTACAATGTCTCCAATTATCTGCAACATCTTCTTCTGGGTTATGTTTTGTGGATATGTTGAGATAGGAAATTAATTTATTGTTTCGTGGATATGTTGAGATAGAAAATTAATTTATTGTTTCATGGCCTGGAATATAAATTGATTAAAATACTTTCTTAAGGATTCTGTATATATTTCCTGTCAAACTGCTAGCCAGACAAAGAGGAAGCATCAAGTGGGCAATTAGCCTTGAATCCTTGTGCAGCCACAAAAGACCTAGGATAGATTCTGGCCTAGGTTCCTTGGGATCTTATCTGCTTGTTCCCAAGAGAAGGCAAGCAATAGCAATAGCACTTAGGCTTATATACTGCTTTACAGTGCTTTACAGCCCTTTCTATGTGGTTTACAGAGTTAGCATATTGCCCCCAACAATTTGGGTCCTCATTTTACCCACCTCGGAAGGATGGAAGGCTAAGTCAACCTTCAACCTGGTGAGATTTGAACTGCCAAATTGCAGGCAGCTGGCAGTTAGCAGAAGTAGCCTGCAGTACTGCATTCTAACCACTGCCCTACCATGGGGAGATTCTTGCATTAAAATTAGAACTCAATAAAATAATCAACTTGAAACTTTTATATATGGATCTGGTTGCTTGCACCTGACAATACATGACATTTAAATATTATGAGGATTGAACAGTGTAGAAAACCTGGATTAGTTCTTTAGGAAGCACTATTAAATTTTCTTCCTCATAATATGGATATGGATATCACAAATACTGTAAGCATCAATTATTGGGAAAACATACCCATTTAATTTCTCCCTTGGAAAGCAGAATGGGAATAAATTGTACTCCCAAATAATTAAATTTTGGTCATACTAATACAAGATCTGGGAATGAGCACATTTTTGCCATAGCTGAAAAACACGGCATCTCTTCCTCATTAATTCCCCTAAAACAACTAAAATAACATATGCATGACACAGAAACTCCATCATGTTTACAGAATGAACATCAGCAGGAGCCTTCTGCCTCATGAATAACTACAAAGATACACGGTTCAGGCCATTTCTAGTAGTTGCAGTAATTTGAGCTCTTATAACATTTTTTAAAAATGAATAACCATGAACATTTGGCTGTGCTTACATCTTCAAAAGCTCTCTTGAAATAGCTGATAATTCCTTCAGGGAGTAAGAGAACACTTATTCCTAATGTGGGCGTGTCCACCCGCCTTTTCCTAGGAAAGTAATGGCTTCCCTATCCAGCACCAGTAAAGGAGAATATTTGGAGCACTCCTTACTAGCACTGATAACGTTATCTAGTTAGGGTAATGAAAGGTCTGCAAGAAAACAATCAAGCTTAAAAACACCAAAGACCTGGGCTGAGGGA
>JANHFR010009245.1:13167-26100 GCA_032468015.1 Mimophis mahfalensis | reverse complement strand
GATGCGTGGACTTCAACTCCCAGAATTCCACAGCCAAGTCCACGCATCTTCAAACTGCCAAGGTTCTTCCCTATGCTATTTGTGAATTAAATTTTTAGTACAGTATTCGATTATTATATCTCCATTATGCAAAGTTATAGTGAGAAGGCTCCATAGACAAGTCAGGCCCCGTAGATAGTTTATTACATAAAGTTGATGAAATGTGAAATTGGTTGCTATTTTCTTCTAAACTTTTCCGTAGTCATTTGTGCGGGGGTTTTGAACATTCCCAAGTACAGGAATCTTTCCTCTGGGGAAAAAAAACAACAATAAAGCATACTGAGATTGGCCTATGGAACCTGACCTTTGTGTGTGTGTTTATAAATTAAAGCAAATGTGTACTCCCAGAATTAAGAAACAAAATTAAAGAAAAACTACCAGAGAAGAATAGAATAGAATAGAATAGAATAGAATAGAATAGAATAGAATAGAATAGATTGGAAACACAAATTTTCTTTTTTCCATAAAGCTACCTGCCCTGTTACTTCAGATATTGTTAAATATTTGCAGAGCAGTCTCTACTCTGCTGTAGAAAAACCTTGCAACTAGTTCTAGGTTGATGAATCATAGCGGAGGCGAAGGCAGGGGACCACAGCACAGGATCTTCAGCAGAAGGCAAGCTTTATTTACAACTATGTACATTGAAGATGGTAGAGGACAGGAAGGCCTGGAGGAACATTGTGCATGGGGTCGTGATGGGTCGGACACGACTTCGCAACTAACAACAACAACAACATTGAGGTAGTCAGGCATATAAAAATGAAACAGAAAGTAAGGGCTGGGGTGGGGAACACCAGCTACACCTCATCAGCATGATATTAAGCCATAACACTGCCGCCACGAGGTTGGGAGTGGTGCCTCGTGTATTTATACCGTTGTATATTAATGATGATTGACACATCATGTGATCTTCCAGGACGGTTGAGATCTGCCTGCAGACAAGCTCCAAAATGTGTGTGTGCGTGTAAGACCAAGGCCTAGTCGGCCATCTTAACTACACTTTACAACAAAGACATTTTTTAGGAATTAAGTACAGATTGAATAATTCTAACAGATATAGTCTTTTCTTTTGCTTTTTTATGAATTATTTTAGAATATGTTATCTTTTATACTCATAATTATGAAGATTCACAGTCAGCTGTGTCCTATGGTTCTAACAGCCGTTACTGTTTTCTGGGAAGTTGGGGGTTGGTTTTTTTTAATTTAAGACTGGATAAAAGCCAAAATGAATTTAATTGAAAGTTGGAAAAGCCATATAATAACATTGCACAAAAGCGTGATCCAAAACTGTTGAACAGAAGGCATCAGGAGGTATAATACCATGTAACTTAGCTACTGTATTTTTAGTTCCAATGTTTTAATAAACATGATGGCCAAATAAAGTTTAAAAAGGTTATGGATTGCAATCATTTTCTGAAGCAGGACTGAAGAAATATAGATAATTAAAAGCAAAATCAAGACTTTTAACACCCACTCAGCATGTAAGAGGGAGGAAAAGAACTCTGGAGGCTGAACACAGGGAAAATATATAAAGTTGCCAAGGTTAGATACCCCTGAACTAGATGTTCTGGTAGATCAGTATTTTTCAAATTTGGCAACTTTTAAGATGTATAGACTTCAACTTCCAGGATGCTGTCTGGGGAATTCTAGAAGTCCACACAATTTAGGATTGCAAATTTGAAAAACCCTGTCAAAAATTGGCAAATTAAGATCATTTTTAGGGATCTGTGCTTTGGTCTTCTTTTTTAAAAAACATATTACAAATTATATGTAATTGAGAAGCATTTCTGAATGCTTCAGAATTCAGAAATGAGAAGCATGTCTCTGAAGGAAGACTCTAATAGAATCATGCATTATGCATAAAAATATACAAAAGTATCTAAGGACCACTAATCTCCCCACCATCACGGACCATAATTCATGAGAAGTTTGCAATGATCTCAACAGAGGTTTTCCTCAGCTCTGCTTTGCCTGAATATATCTATTTTCTGTCATTGAGCTGTGATAATTCTGGGCCTAAAAATAGACACAAAGTTATCTCAATCACAAAAATTGTCCTCCATTCTCTTTATTTATAGTATGGGACCCTAAAAATAGAAACAACGTTATCCCAATCATAAAACTGTCCTCCTCTGTCTTTATTTATATTCTGGAATAGTCAGATAATGAGGAAAAAAGCTGGGCAGGAGAGATACATGGACAGACATTATTATTGATCTGATTTATCCTAGAACTGTTATCACTGGAAAAAAGGGACTTTTACATTGATACTTAGGATTCTTTCGCTATCCCACCCCATTCCTTTTTGGTGGGGGTCTTGTTTTCCTCCCTCCTTTCCTGATTTCTTTCTGAAGAGTCTGCTTGTTGTCCAGCTAAATATGCTAGAGGCAGATGTGTGTTTTAAAGCACAACCAAAGAGATGTACTGGTATTAGGAAAGGGTCCGAGTGGGTGGAAGGATTTTTGACCCTCTTTCAAGCTTATTTTCTCAAAATTGGTTCTAATACTGGACATAAGTCTGTTAGTACAGAAACTGTAATTGGAACAAAGAAGGAAGCAGAAGGCTTTAGGAAGACAACATTGTGGCAATTGAAAGTTTTGATGAAGTTTTCTTGTTTTCCTCATTTTCATATCTTGGCTTTAAATTAACCCAAAGACATTACATTGTTCAACATAATCTATATATGGGGTATGGGAACTTGTATCAAATTTTTCGCAAAGTTTTGCTATAGTCCAGCTGTTACTGTGCTTAGTAGTGCAATTTTATATTATTTCATATGGTTATGTAATAATCCAAATTCAGAAGTGGGAATACGCTTTAGGTCAGTGGTGGCGAACATGTGGCACACATGCCAGAAGTGGCACACAGAGCCATCACCCGTTGCTCTTCTGGGTTGGTCTTGCATGCATGCACAGAAGCTCCGGAAACTGGAAGATCATGTGATCTTTCAGTTTCTGGCATGCAGGTGTGATTGCACACTTGCTTGGTCCCGTTTTTGGCACTTGGTGGCAAAAAGGTTCACCACCACTGCTTTAAGGTGAAGGCTCACTTTCTCTTTGCCAGCAAATATTTAAAAGATTTATGCAGTGGGGCAGGAAAAAGCACAATGGATGTAAGGAGGTATTGAGAGGTCTGAAGTTTGTGCCCACACAAGCTACAAATTCCTCTTCCCTTTTCAGTTTCAGATTGTTGTACAACTCTACTGTTTTCTCAATCCTACCAAGAGAGGTAATTGAAGGTTTGAAATCTTCATTGTGAATTCTTGTAATTTTCTCTGGCCACTTGTGACTGCTAGATTTTGTCAACAAGTCTAAAATATGAAATATTTTGAAAAGTGAAAGGAGAACTATATTAAGTGTTATGGAAAATGGCTGGTTCAGTCACATTAAGTGAAAGATTGTTATATGAAGGGAAGAAAGTATCTGACACAAATACGTTTTAAAATAGTAAAGGTAAGGAGCTAGGACTAGTGATTTAAGTGTTGCACTAAGCCCATGGACACATGGGTTCAAATCTACATACATCCATGGAATCTCACTGGGTGATGTGGAATGATTTCACAAGGATATTCTTGACAAAAAATATAGATGAAGGAATGCTATATTCATGCCTTTAGCTGCTGAAGGAAAGGTAGGATATAAGTCAACTAAATTAACTGGTATACTTTTGAACTGGGCTCAGCCACTGGACATAACATGCAGACTTTTTGACAACAATCCATCAATGGATTGCCACTGCTGCCTTTGGTTATCTTTCTTGGCTTCCAGGTGAGGCACTATTATTTGCAAACAACATAAATGCCATAAAGGCAAGCAAGCTCTTCAGAATGGATTGGTCACTATGGAAACATGAAGATGAGGTAACAAATGAGGGAAAGCTACAGTTTAAGATTCAACATCCCTTTCAATACACTATGTGTGGAAAATTCCTGATGAGCTATTCTGAGCAAGCCTTCAGAAAATTTGTTCATTGTTCCATTCCAGAAAAGTCTTGCTTTGCTCTTTACCAATGCCTGGACTTGTTTGGAATTTGGTGGTATACATGATAGGTGCTCTAGTAATGAAAATAAACATCGAACATAGAATAATAGATTTAAAAGGGACCTCAGAGGTCTTCTAGCCCAATCTTCTGCTCAAGCAGGAGACCCTGTCCATCTTCTTGAAAGCCTCCAGTGATGGAGCACCCACAACTTTTGAAGGCAAGTGGTTCCACTGGTTAATTGTTCTTACTATCAGGAAACTTCTCCTTAGTTCTTGGTTACTTATATGTTTTATAGACAAATCTAAATGCGATGTTGCTTCAGAATGATCCTGCTTGGACTTGCAGATGTACAGATTTATTGCTAAGCAGCCCAAGTTGTCCTAGGATTCAGCACATTTCAAGAGATAACTTCAGTTTATTTTAGTTTTAGGTTACTAACAACACCCAGAATGCTTGGCTTTAAACATATTTAGAATTCCACAATGTTTTTTGTGGAAATATTTGTCAAGTTTCTAATTAAAAGAAAGCTGAACAGAGTAAAAAGGCTGACAATCTACAAGATGAAATGTTCCCTTAAATCCTGGGTTGTTCTCTGTGAATGGCAGATTCATTTCTGTCTGTAGAAGCAAGAACTCATTGGGAATCTCTTGTAGGAAGGAGAATAGGAAAGTTAATTTCTCCAGCCCCCAACCCTCCCCAGTATTATTTGTTTGTTCTGTTTGCTTTGTTGGTTTATTTGACTTAGCCTGCCATAATCAGTTGACTCTCAGAGGGTTATAATCAGTAATTTACAATAAATCATTCATGGTGCAGTCAACTGCTGATGTCTGCTGCTTCATAGAATTTCTTTAAACCTTTAAGTCTTTTATCTTTATGTCACCTCATTTGGGAAATACATAAACTGGATTATGGCACAGTAGAATAGAAATATTTCTGCTCTTGAAAGACATAGCATCTATCTTTACATTCCAATTGAAGACATTTTCATATCTGACAGTTGTATTCAATAATTTGTGTGAAATTATTAGTTCCTGAAATGCACAGTAGAGTGGAAATATGCACACAAAACATGCTTCTTGTGGAGAGGAGGTGTTCATTCCACAGGTTTTCCACCACAAGTGATTTATAGTTGTCCCTGGAAGTACTTATATTTCAGAAGATTTCTTTCTCCACCCCGCCCCCCAACCCCTGGAAAAGTTTATCCTCTGACATTGCTTGACTTAGGAGTAGTATCTTTTTCAGACATTGATGCCAATAAATCATAAAAAAACCCTTTCCTTTCTATGGGGTCCTTGATGCTCTCTGAGCTTGGTGGTTTTCTTGCAGTCATTTCATTACCCATGTAGCTTACATTGTGAGTGCTAGAGCCCCACTCCCTTCTAGCACTTCCTTCTAGCATTGATGATGTTACCGAGTTGGGTAATGAAACACCGGCAAGGAAACAACCAAGTTCAGAAAGCACCAAGGACCCCCACAGTTCAACCCTGAGTCATAGATATTCTCTTCTATGACTTTCCTTTTCAGTATCCTTCCTGTTAGCAGGCAAAATGTTTTTATTCAAACACTCCTTGGTCGGTGTGTGCTGCTTGTTTTACTGTAATTATATAATTATACTTCATGTTTAAAATGTATTTTTTAAAGAAGAAAAATAGTTACTGTTATCTGCCTTAAGCAATATTTCTTGATAGAAAGACAGGATGTAAATTACATAAATAAATAATAACACTTTTTTTTTCTTTTGTGTTATTTGCGATGCTTTTAATGAATTGACTTTAGCTCAGTTTTCAGCTGATCCGGATGGCATTCTAATCCAACCCAATTTTTCTATTAGATTCATATATCAAAGTTTTCTGGGAAGAACAGCTAGGGAGTTCATCTGCATAGTTTTTAAAAAAAATCTGTAATGTTGGGTGATCTTTGCACAAGTTTTTTATTTGGGAGACACAGGCAAACTGGATCAGTATCCTAACACACTACAACGAAGTTCTATTTCTCAAAACAAATAAGGATAAAATCATAACAGAGTTACTCTGTGGTCTCTTGAAAAATGGTATAACTTGATATCAGACTCATTATCAAAAAATGAAAGCCAATTCAGATAGAAAACTGCATTTACAGCTTTTAAAGGAGTCAATAAGAGTGTCCAAGAATCTATGTTGCAACAAGATGAGTTATTAGTACAGTTGCTTAATGGCTTTTATTGCTATTTAGGCCCATAAAATTTATATTGTATCTCTTAGGCAGACCCGTTTCTTTTTGTTGACAATTACCAGGAGTCAATCAGTAGCACAATAATCTGATTTCTATATTGCTTTAACTCCTCAACAATCCATATGAGTTTAATGAGTGCTTTGCAGTGGTGCATTTGTTCCCTGGTTGGAAAGTCTGCAGTATGCAAGCATTGTTAAAAATAGGACTGTCATTGTTTTAATGGGTTGTAATTTATAAGGCTATGCAAGTGTGCTTAATGCAATCCTTTGCAATTTAAAATGGAAAATAAGGGAAGGGGAAAGGCAAGTAGTTGTCAAATGGAGAAAAATAAATCATTGTAGATTGATAGCCAGATTAAATAAACGTTTGGCCTAAGTAGGTTTTGCACATAAGGTTTTCATAATTAGTAGAACAACAACTCTTGAGTTGTGTTAACTGCATAAATAATTTCGTATTCTTCAATAAGAGAATCTTGGAATTCTGATAGTTGGGGAATAAAATTCAGCCTAAAAGTGAATGAACTAGCAGCAAGAGAGTTTGTTGTTTGGTGTAGCTGTGAAGAAATCTGCACTGTTATAATAATGCTAACCAGCCCTGCCTGAAGACCAAAGTGAATTGCAGCAAAAGCAAATGCACAAAATGGTTGCCCTGAACACAGTCCCACTCTGCTTCTGAGACTTGTGCATGCCAGTAGAGAATTAGCTGCTGTCCAAGCAGGATCCTTTGCAACATCTGCTGCATCAATAATGGAATTGGATTTACAGTCTAAGGTTGTGGATGGCATTCCCAATCTACTGTGACACAATTACTTTAAGTTTAGAAGTATGTGTTGGAAATTCCAGAAGCAGCATCTTCCAAATCAGATTAAACACTCACCCAGCCTCCAGTTAAAAGGTTGGGGAAAACAAAAAATGCCAAGCAGGAAACACTTTGACTTCATTAATTCACTCCCAGGAGTCTCACCTATATTTATATTAGGGTCATCTAAACCTATATAGACATAAAGATTGCTTTGTGTTGATTTCCACATTTTTAATCCTAGCATATGTTCACCAAAGCAGAGTTAAGGGAGTCGGCCAGCTGATGTTGTCGCAAATGGCTGTGTGAGCAAGGACCTCCTCCTAACACAGCTGGTTTCTGTCCATCTGGAGGATTCCTAGGAACCGAAGTGGCCCTGTAAGCGTGATGGGAGAGGTAGGGCTCTCTGTAGATCACAGTGGATGGCGATGTGCTTGGCTGATCAGGAGAAATCCTTCCTGAAAGAAGACAGAGAAGAAGATGGCCATAAATGGCTGTACCAAATGATGACAGCTGACTGGGATAAGTGGTGAGGAAGTGGAAAGAAAACAGTGGACTGGACTTGGATAAAGACTTGTCTGTGACATATACCAGAGTGAGTGAAATTCCAATGCTGATCTACCAATCTTGGATGGATGGAAGGATGGGTCTACCTCAAAGCAGTTAGGATCAAACTTATGGCAGTTCGGCAGAATGAGCCTGCAATACTGCATTCTAACCACTGCGCCTCTGCGGCTCTATAATAAACATATAGCTATAATAAGATAGCCCAATCCATTACCTTAACCTGATTTTGTTTATTGATAAACTATTTGTTATTCATATATTGAACTATTTGTTTAGCACATATAAATAATCATAGTGCATTGCGTCTGCAGTATGGAGTTGAACTTCTTTGTTAAACGGCGATGACACCAATTTGAGTCAGATCATCTATCTCTTGCTCAGGAATGCCTGACCATTAGATTGATGGGCAAGAACAGATCATGGTACCAAATTGCTTAGGAAAGTTTTTAGTAAGGAGGAATACTGATAACGTCAAAAGTCTTAGTCTACCTTGTAACCTTTAGCTAAGCTCTGTTAGTATGACTCCTGAAAATGTAAGCATGATGTTGCTCCTAATGAATGTGTGCTTCCAGGATTGGTTGATGGCAATACACACTGCTCAAATTATAAAAGGGGACTACTCCAAGCCAGGATGTGTCCATTTGGAACTTGCTTTTCATTTGAAAGTCAAAATTCTGTTTGCCTTTCCACAAATCTGATGTGGCTCAATGGGCCTGCACACCAAGTAAAAGGCATGCATGCACCTAAGCTTTCTGAAACAACATCATAATATACCATGTCTGCAGGCCCATTAACTCCAGTGTCACCCAATGCTAAAATATGAAAAAAGGATGAACCACAAATTGAAAAACCAAACCTGAGGCCTACCACCCTACCCTGCGCCAGGCCAAATTCCAAACAGAAGCAGGACAGATGCTGCGCCAAAAGGAGTTCAAGAGCAAGAGGCAATTATTCAAGCATACCATAAAGAGTCTCCCATTGAAATGCACACCGCCTGTTCCCATTTAGCAAAGCCGCTAATTCAGATGCTTAACTGCTGAGCCAAACATAGCACTGAAAAGTCTCAAGTGTAGAATGAGGAGTTGAATCACTGCTGATTAAGGAAGCAAACAAGGAAGAAACCTATTTAACTTTGCACTAGTCCCAATTCTATTTAACAAGGCAAGGCCACTCAACTGCAAAGCCAAATATCAGCTAAAAGAATCCTGAAAGGGGTGGGTGGAGGAAGAAGCTTGAACAAACTTGCAGAAAAGGAGCTTCTGCTCCCAAAATGCAGCCGAGCCATCAGTTATCAATGCAATTAAGGTAGGATTTTAATTGCTGGACCAAATTTTCACCTCTAAAAGAACCAACAGCAGTGAGAAAATAATTAGGGCATAGTCTGTTTATGCCTGTCTCCCAAATAGGGCTAGTTTTTGCAGGTGCAAGTGTACAATTTTGCTTCCAGGCAGCCAATCCTGGTGCCAGCCTCCATTCCCCTTTAAATCAGTGTTTCTCAACCTCAGCAGTTTTTAAGAGGTGTGGAGTCCAATTTCCAGAATCCCCTGCTGTGCTGGCTGAGGAATGTTGGGAGTTGAAGTCCACACTCTTAAAAGTTGCTGAGGGTGAGAAACCCTGGTTTAAATCTCCTGGTAGTAAAGCAACAGGAATGATTGCTTTCTAATTGAAGGGAAGGACCCTACTATAAATAAGGGGTGTGTTTGTCAATATGGAAGCTGCATCTTTCCAGTGTTGTAGGGTGTTATTTTCCACTGATTTTTTAAAACAATAAATTTGCATTATTGCCTTTGTTTCTGCTTAAAAAATGGATGTCACTTGTTCAAAATGAAGCATGGAGGCTTGCTGTCAAGACTGTGGAGCAATTATACTCAAAGGAATTAGCAAGCAGAATTGGCCTCTCTGTAAGGCTGCAATCTTTAAACAGAGAGTACTTGTGTAGATGACATGGTAAATGACTTCGTGTATAAATGCAGTTGTTTGAAGCTATTATTCTTTTAAATGATGAGCCTATATCTTTCTTGGGATATTTATACACAGTTTAGAGAGTTCAGAGCATTCCATATGTTCTGAAAAATCCTTTCTAAAAACACAAAGCTGAAACTTAAAACCTTTTATTGCTCTGCAAAGGCGCCTGAACAGAGCTTTTTGTTCTTATTTATTTTCGGATTGCCTATGGCCATTTTATATAAATTCATGGCGGAGGTATAATTTGAAGAATGCAGTTTGGTTGTTCAAATCTAATATACCATGCTGGTAAATATAATGAAAGAAGAGGGATGAAACTCAAAGATAGATGCTTGAGGAACTAGTTTTTGGAAATTTCTATATGAGCTTATCTGTGCCTTCTGGACTAATGTGCACCCTGAAAAGTATAATACATTTATTTTTGAATTTACGGTATTTTCTGTTGCAATTCACATCTTAAAAAACAACAGCAAAATGTGTTCACAAAAGAGTGGGAAAAATATGAAAATACAGTTTTTAAAAAAATTAGATTAATTTGAGAATAAGATGGAAAGGCATTTATGAGCAATGTGTGTGAAAATGACATCCCCAGGAGTGTGTTTTTAACTTGGATAATTTTGCAAAAATCTTATATCTTTTAATAAGATGAAAGTCTCTATATTTTTGAGAGAAAACAGAGAATATCAAAAAGATTGACAGATCTCATATTGTTACATTGAAGTAGGGCTCTTTGATCTGCAAAACTCCACACAAATACTAGACTGAGCAAAGAGAGATGAAAAACTCCTGTTTGCTAACAACTTGTCATTGTTGGAAATGGTGAAGCTGAGATTTTATAGCTGTTACTGAGGCTTATATTATTTCCTTGAATTATTTTGGTACTATAGAGTACAATACTACTGCCAATTTGCAGGTACTGTATGTTTGTCTTAAGCTTCTCAGTCTTGCTTTTAAGAGCCAATTAAAATGAACTCGGTTTCCTATGTAGTTTTGAAAAATAGGGCCAATATGACTTATTTATTTATTTATTTATTTATTTATTTATTTATTTAATCAAATTTATATGCCGCCTCTCTCCCGAGGAATCAAGGCACTGTAACCATTTACCATAGCCAACAAAGCAACATTTAAATTCTACCCCAAATCATGAGACTATAAAAATTAAATCTCTTCATTTTTTTCCATAATTCTACTGGCCTAATACCATATTTATGGATGAATGTGCCAATAAAATGGCTATTTTTGGATGCTGAGCCTTCTGTTCTGTTATTTCTGCTGCATTTTCTGGTGAGCCCATAATTAAGCATCAAGGCAGAATCCTGTTTTTCTCATGTAGACATTTAAAATAATTACAAAATAGATTTTTGATTCAATAGCTCAGAAAATAAAGATAGTGACAATAACATTTAATTATTGACATATGAACAGAAGGGCATTCTGAGAATTGGATATTTGGAGCTTCCTTACAGTTTAACTACATAAACTACAGTTTAACTACATTTATTTTATACAGCCTATGGTAGGTAGTCCAATTCCATATAACTCTGAATGGTAAAGGTGTAACATCTGAGGGGGCTACATAGTCTGTGCCCTCATCATTTGCCAGCTTAGAGACTTGCTCCAGCATCCTGCCCGAAAGCCTAGGGGGAAAGCCAGGTTATAATTATTGCTTGAAGACAAGAAAGGTGAGGGCCATATCATTCTCCAAGAATTGCTGTTCTAAAGGGACAAACTCTTGGGTCCTTTTTGCCTGGACTTGGGCATTTTATCGCCTCTGGACCACATCCAGCTCCTGTTTGTCCCATGTGGGTTGCCTTTATTTTGAAGGAGACTGCTATTTTTTTCCAATTTATATATGTGCCTGCATGCAAGCCTATGCACCTTCACAGCCCTATTGGTCTGACCCACCATTGCACTCCCAGTTTCTCATGTGCCCACTTGGGAAAATTAATTGCCCAGCCCTGTTCTTTATGGATTGCATAATTGACAGGACTCAAAGCAAGCAGGGTCTGTCAGAGTGCACAGGGTAGATAGACATTAAAAGGGAAATATGATTTAATCCCCTCTAAACATATATTTAGAGATGAAAAAGATGAGAATATAGATGTATTCTTTCTAAAAAGAAAAGAATACCTTGATAAAATATATTATAACTGGAAATGCGTAGCAGAACATGAAGAAGTGAGAACAATTATCTCTATGTTTATTTTCTCAAATGCTTATTAGATAGATTTATATCCCACTTTTCCTGCACAAGCTTGTGGTTGCATAAATAGCACTACTTGGTAGAATTTTTCCCAGGACCACCCTGCAGTTTTGATGAGAGAAGAAATGAGAATAGGTTTAGACTCAAGTCTAGTCCAGCACTTTAACTCCCTGTGCTTTGAGAGATGGATTAGTATTTACATATGTATTATTTCAAATTGGTCAAAGATGGCAATTTCTTTTAGAACAAGAAATAAGACAAATTTTACAGCTGTGTCAACTGGCTAGGCTTTTTAGTTCTCTAGATAAAATGAAGTCGATACATGTTTAAATGAGATCAACATTCATCACCCTTCCATAAAGTCGCAAATAGAGTTATTTTTATTCCATTCTATTACTATATCAAAACCTGGATAACCTGTGATTAGCCTTAATTATGCCATGCTGAAACACGTCAAACTTTAAACTGGCTTATGTTTCACACTCCAATTGAGGCATTCAAATCCAAGAGGATATTTAATCACACGTAACTGAAATGGGTAGTACTTCCTGCATGGAGGCCTGCCTTGCATCTTCCTTAGTCAGCTTTATTGAGCATCAGGGTTCAAACAAGAATTCTACTCATGATTATCTGAATCCAAGTCAAGCTCTGCATGATTGATGTTTCAATAGATCAATGGGCTTGGGGGCGGGGGCTTATTGTTTCTCTAAATCATTGCTCATATTTAACATTTAGAGTTATAAATGTGTTGCAGTAGAAAGCAAAGCTTTTGATCTCCTTGTGGCTACAGTGGAAATGATGGGAAAAGATACGCGTAGGAGGTCTGATTGTAGCATATATAATGACATTTCAGTTGCTCTTCAATATACATATGCTTTAATGTTTTCAAGAGGAATGCTTTGATGGGCTTTCAAAGTGCTTTCCTTCAAATACTTTACCTATCCTAGCAATGTATGATACCATAAAGAGCCAGTTTAGGGCTCTGATTAAGACACCAGGATGGATACAGGGAGATCATGAGTTTTAGTTTGGTCTAGTGGTTAAGGCACCAGCCTAGAAAGAGACCTTGGTGGAGCAGGCTGTTAGTCCTTAGCCTAGCAGTCAGCTAGCCTGTAATTAAGGCATGTTCGAATCTCACCAGGCTCAAGGTTGACTCAGCCTTCCAA
>JANHFR010009243.1:125273-142282 GCA_032468015.1 Mimophis mahfalensis | reverse complement strand
TTGTTGTTATTATTATTATTATTATTATTATTATTATTATTATTATTATTATTATTATTATTATTATTATTATAAAAGGAAATGCTCAAGTTAATGTCTTCATAGGATTCTTGGGGTAGGCTAGACATTTCCAGCACATACTGCTCTTTATAATTTTCCAAAGTTTGATGTTCATGAGTATGTGGGCAATATGAGCACATAATTTCCCACAGTATATTTATGTACATAAACAAATTGAGGTATAATTATATATGGTAATGTTACTTGCCAAGAAACATTGAAATGTCAACCTAATTATGTACACGAAATTGGAATGTAATCCAAGAGATAATAAAATATTGTAGATAGGCAAGAGTAGAAACCAGATTTTTCAGTTTCTGTTCTCATGCTGGGTTTCTCCTGTTACAACAGGATCACTCACAAAAGTTTGGAACAAAACACTCGCTCTCTGCTTTTCTAGCCTGGGCTATATAAAAATGGTAAAATGTGGCAGCATAAACGAAGCCAGAAGCCAATTATCTTCTCCCCTTAATGGATAAGCATCCAACAATAGGAAAAGGGGAGAAATGCTTATTTGCCATGACTTGAGAATATTCGCTGCTAAAGGTGGATTAAATGGTGTTTTTTCTTTTTGCTAAGGCACAACTTTAAATATCTGGAAAAACTTTTCATTTTTTAATTATTTATTTAGTAACTACTTGGAGAGAAAAAAAGAGCTTTAACCCTCCATCACGTTGTTCTATGAATTATTATTTATTGTATCCCAACTTGCTATACACACAAACACATATGCGCGCATAACCTATGGCTACGTTTTCCAACTCTGTTTCCTTCCCTCTCTCTACTCCCTTTGTGACATCAACAGAAGGCAGCTGAATCATCCTCAAAGCTGCATTGTGTTCCCCAAATACCCTTTGTAACTCCAGAGCCGCCTCCTGTAATAATAAAGCCTGGTGCCAGTTTCCCACCATTTTGAGGAAGGAAATACTCAGAACCTGTAATTTGTAAGTGACTGCTTCCTAATCTTAGCAAATTGAATAGGAGTGGACCAACTCTCAGAAGTTTCAGCAATGGCCATGCTGGCTGTGGAACTTGGGGAGTTGAAGCCTACAGACCTGGAAATGGCCAAGGTCGGAAAACTCTGGTATAAGTGCTAAAATAAGTTTAACAGGTAACACGAAGAGGCACTACCATGCAATCCCTTCCACCTCAGCCACAAACAAAAACCTGGTTTTACAATACTAGTACATACATTTGTGATGCATCACCCTCCCACTCTGCAACCTCTTCCCATCTCTACCAACCTCAGGAGGCCTCCCAAAATTGGATGAAACTTGGTTTAAACTGTCTATAACTGGCATAGGGAAAGACAGGTCCTTTCCTCAACCCCATGTAACCAAAAGAGAAGATCCATCCAGGCATCACGGATCCCACATTGTGGCACACACCTAAAACTAAGAACCAACTTTTAGAACTAAAGCATTTGTGTGGTCATTGTATTGTACAAACATAGATAACAATTTTATAACAATGCTTGCAGTCATTTAACACGGAGATGAGCAACATGTAGTCTTCCAGATGTTGAGTTGAGTTTATAGAATTTATATATATATTTGGCTCCCACCAACTCTAAGCAACATGACTGACAGTGAAGAATTATCATCCAATCTTCCCATATAGTGTTAGGTCCATGAATTTGGTACATGACAGTCAGCATTCAAACACCAACTTGCAGGTCCATTTGCTGTCCAATTAATAGGAAGAGGTACAGTTATTGTTCAGTTGTAACAATCCTCTACTGGGACTGTCCCTAGACTTCAACAACTGCAAAGCTGAATTGTCAGTTTTCTCACCCACTCCTTCCCCTTCACAGTTTTCTTTTCAAAACCACCAATAAATGCACTTCTTTCCAAACAACTCATGTAGAATTTTGAAAATTATGTTTTCTTTCTGCCTTCAAGGATTCCATGAACTTCAAATTAAGTCACAATTGCCCAATAACGCTGAAAAAAATTATATATTTTCATAGGTCACTTAGGTGGCTGCCTAAAAAGGCAGGAAAAACAACATTTGGGGGCCACCAGAGCCCGTTCCCCAACAGTTCAATTAACAGGAGTGGATCAGTCTCAATGTTTAGCTCATCTTCCGCTTCAGTGTTGCTCTTATCCCTATGTCTGCAAGCTAATGTATACAGCAGTCTCTGAGGATGCCTGGCTATGGAGTTTGTTCTGTCACACTTCAAGGCTTTGAAACTGATTAACACTTGTGGGATTGTGTGGGCCGTAAAAATGCATAACTCGACAAAAGGAAGAAAATGACAAACAGGAGAAAGGAGAATCTAAAATGATTTTTTTTTTCTTCAGCCCTCCAAAATTGCCATAATTTAATTACTTTTTTGGCTGGCTTAGATTGAGACGATGACACGTTCATCCTTAAATTGCTTGGATTCTATAGACCAGCTATAGAAACCTGTACATTCTCTTCTGCTCAGATTCACGTCCTAAAAGCTTCAATAACCATATTAGTAGCTCAAACAATTAGGAACCTTCTTAAAGGCTGAGTTTTCTCCCTCCAGATATCTGCAAAATCCAATTTTTGATTGCCTTCTAAAGTATAGCAAATATATTTCATTTTTTTCCCAGAAAGCTATAGGATAGTGAGAGATGAAGCTTTATTGCTCTTAATTAAGATTGCTCTTTTTTTAAAAAAAATCCAATGTATATGCCGCCCTTGTCCAGAGACTCGGGGCAGCTTACAATCTTTAAGCACAATTCAATGTGCTTAGCAAAAGATTGCTCTTAATCTTAGGTTAAGGGGTTTTTATAATTTATTGGTATGTTTATTTTTTTAAAACTACTCCAGATCTACAGCACATTTTTAGTCAAAGGTGGACAGGAAATACACTTCCTAAGTAAGGGATTGGCTCACTGTCCAGATTATGGGTACCACCTCCAGTCTGTAATATTTCTGCCCTCACACATTTCAAACAGTACCCTCCTGTGTTCACAACAGAACAGCCTAAGAGTACATTGCACTAATGTGCACTTATATTCTCAGAAATTGTCAGGAAAAAAAGAATAAGTTGCATATTGAGTTTATATTGCCTGTAAACTGCCGTCAAAGGACAGTAAAATGACTAACACAAAAGGAGCCACAGTAAATAGCACTTTCCTGGTTAGTACTTAAAGTCAGTTTAGTTGCTTTAAATCCCATGGTTAATTTGTGCACAGATGCTCAACCAATCCCCTCAATGGCAACAGTCCTTCAAGACAGCTTGCATTACTACCATAACACATGCATTAAGAGTACTATTCTCTACACTGAGAAGGAACGGTCTTGGTATAGGGTGGCTGTTACTAAACAGCCAACTTCCAGAAACAAATGGCCAAAGAAACTCTTACAACAAATTGAGAACATACGCAAATACACATAGAAATAACTGATAAAACAGAGAGCTCTCTGTTCTTATGCTGAGACAATGGATCCAACACTAGGACAAACATTGAATTCTCGTACATTCTCAATTATCAGTTGGTTAACACTTTCCGATCTGAACATTCCATCAACTTCTATGATACAGTGTTTTTAAAAATGTTTCTACCCATGTACAAAATTTATTACTGAGGGATTGAATAGTTTTCTAGCCTTGAGAAAGTTCTGGTATTTTTCTTCCCTTTGGAATTTACAAGTCTAGCTTTTTGGGGATAGCTCAGTACTTTTCCAGGAGTAAATCTTCTGTAACGTCTACTTCATAGTCAGATCAGAAAAATGGAGCATTTGCACAGAAACCAGAACAATCTATTCCAGAATTGTAAATTTTGAATCTCCTTGACTATTTTCAACATCCTACTTAGGTAGCAAAGTACAAAAGAGGACTGGACTACTCAGGCAATTAAGTGGCATTAAAATGACAAAATTATTAAAATACCACACACTCCCACAATTATTTTCCCAAGTTCTGACAGCAAAAGCACTCTATTATAGCTCAAGATGCAAAACTCTACCTCTAATCAACAATCAACTCAGTACGGACAGTATTTTCAGTCTCTTCAATTTATCCCTGAATGAAAAAGCAGCACAAACAGACCAAATCATTGCATGTGAGAAGCCTCGGAAGGGAGGTGGGTGGATGGAAGCCTACATGAGCAGACCCCTCCCCTTCCACTGTTTCTCAAAGTTGACAGCTGTGTGGACTTCCAATTCCCAAAATTCCCAGCCAGAACTCTGGAAGTTGAAGTCCAACATCTTAAAGCTGCCAAGTTTGAGAAACACTGCTCTAGCTCATGCTATCCCAAGATAAGTTTGGCATGCTCAGGCCTGCCAAGGGGAAATGCTGCTCTGGAACTTTAGCAGCTGCTAGGAATAGAACCTCTGCTGGATGCCTAACCTTCTCCTCCAGAGGTGGTATTCTTGGCTGAAGGCTCCTTCTACAACCTGGAAGGTTTTAGCTGCAAATGCCTCTAGTCTTAACAGGTCTGTCACAAAGAAAATGATTCAAGCAGAGAAACTCCTTCAGCCATGAGTCTGTTCTGTCATTAGTAAGGAGCTACACAGTTGCATGCTTGTCACGTCACACATGGCCACGAATTTCTGAAACTGCTGCTTGAACAGCAGGTAAGTGGAGTTCCGCCAGCTGGGAACTTGGCCTGCAATTGATTTAACATTCTCCTTTCTCGATGGAAATGCCAAGAAAGCTTATAACACTTCTGTGTTATCATACTGGCCCCTTCCAGGCCAGCGCAGTCAGGTGTTCTTAGTGTAGAATGTAATTGATGCTGATCAGAGTCCAGTACCCTAAAGTTAATCAAGATAAGAGATACTGATGGTTGTAGTGGTCAATATCACAATGAATGTGAGGGAGAAATGAGATGTGTTCCTTCCATCCTAGCTGGACCAAATGTCTGCCGTGAACATTAGCACCAGGGCTACTCAGTAATACTGGAAGGCCCTATCTGCCTGCTAAAGATGGTGAATAAAGAGAGCTGATGGAAGTAGCAAGGTTGGCCACCTAACTGACTCCCATGAAGTCTCCAGATATTTACCATCACTAGAAGGCAGAGGCTGGTTCGCCCAGCAGCTGGTTTGAGAATGGAGTGGAGCAGAGTGGAGCGGAACAATTGGCAAAGTATATTGGACACACAAGGAATTTGTCTCTGGTGGATAAGTCTCATTGTACATGCAAGCAATGGGATAAATCATGATCATAACTATCAAATACAATCATTATAAATCATAAGATACAACATGATAGTCACAGGATACTAAATTAAATCATAAGGTACAAGCAACAGTTTTAGGCCTAAGATGCCAACGGAATAGGTAACAGGAAAGATAAGAAGGATAATAGTAATACAGCCCTACTTTGTGATTTGACTATGTGATCAAACCTAACCTAAGCTCTCCGAAGCTGGTTTTCTTATTCAAGTATGGAGAATCATCTCCCATCATCAGATTCAATGAGGCTCAAGGGTTAGCCCAGATAGCTTCCCTACAGAAACTGAGATGAGAAACATCTTAGCTTTACTTCTGAAATCAATACAAGAATTGGTCTGGCCCCCACAAAAGCAAAGATAACAGTTTCTAACTCTGAAATGGCGGGTGTGACATTGGAAAATGAAAACTGAAGAGAGATCCTAGTTTTTATTCCTTCCATTGCAACTTAGTTGCTCATAACGCCTCCTGGTCTTTCCTTTTAACCAGCTTCATCAAATGAGCGCTGTTCTTGTTATGTGGGGGCAATGAGGACTCGGAAGCCAGACGTGATCAACAGCAACAACACTTTAATAACTGGTGGAGAACTAGCATGCGGTCGGGGAGTGGTCTGCTCTTAAATACCTTTTGAGCCTGGCCCACTTCCCAATCAGATACTTGGATTTTCCCGCCACGTAGTCCAGGTACATAACAGTTCTGGTTGGTAACTTGCAACATCAGAAAGGGGTTCAAACCATTCCATGCCACTTTTGGACCCTCCCAGTGGCTTCACTCGGCCACATGACAGGCTCTGGGACTGGTGACTCAAGCAAGAAAAAAGAAGAAAATCCGTCTCTTTCTTTTCTGTTGTTTTCCTTTGTCAAGCTTTCTTTCACCATTTCTTCAGCAAAGTCTTGAGCTGAGGCCTGTTTCAACTTCACAGTACAGTGGAACCTCGGTTTACAACCACAATTGGTTCCATAACTTTGGTTGTAAACCGAGTTGGTTGTAAACCAAAACACATTTTCCCATTGGATTGTATGGAAATACGATTAATCCATTCCAGACCCCTATGAACTTTATGGTTTTTTAAAGAGTTTTAAGATTTTGAAGTGCACAAATGTACCCTAGTTAAATATGCCACACAACACACAGTGTAACAGTAAAATCCTTTAATATAAACATGGAAAAAACCACGAACAACAGAGAAAACTGTTCAGTCGGTCAATTCTGAACGAGAGAGTGGTTGCTGTTTTGTGGGAGAGTCCACCTCTGTGATGGAAGGACGCTCTCCTTCCGGTGTTTTCTCTCTTGAGATTACTTTGTCCTCAGGAAGTTTGGTTGTGAACTGAGGATTTGGTTGTAAACCGAGTCAAACATTTAGCTGATTTTTTGGTTGTAAATCAAATTGGTTGTGAACCAAAGTGTTCGTAAACTGAGGTTCCACTGTATAGTCCCAGGACTTGGCAGAAATGCCACCAGGTAGACAGTGGGATTTAGTGCTTACAACGTTGCCTGTTTTTCCCCAAACAAGTTCTGCATTCACGACTGACAATTTACTGCTTTGGGTGGAGAGACAGATTAAAACATGGCATGGATGGATGAAATCGCGGTTTTATTTCCCATCTTGCATGAAAGGAGCCCCACATAGTTTTTGTTATTTGTTCCTCATCTGATACCCATCCTGTTCTCTTATTTTATTTATTCCTCACATTTATAAAGCTGTCTGCCTGACAAACTAAACTCTGGGCAGCATACAATTTAAAAAGTCATAAAAAATAAACACTTCACACATTCCACAACAAGAACATCAATATTATTTTAAAAAACACTAGAATAAAAAATCTTTGGTGTTAACAATGTAGCCATCCCATTAAGTCATCATTAAGACCCCAAGACTGTTGATATAACCATGTTTGTAGGACTTCTGGAAGGCTACCAAGGATGGGGGCCAGTTTTAGCTTAGTGAGATGATATTCCACAGGGTGGGCAACACACAAGAAAATATGTGTTTTGTGGGTCCTGTCAGGTATAACTCTTAGACAGGGCATACCTCTTTTGCTGCACCTGATAAGATGGGCAGACATAATGAACAAGATGGACTCCAGCTATTGTACATAAATAAAGGCTGGAGACACTTTAGATAGGCATATCTTAATTGTGTCCCTTTTTAGCCCATTCTCATCAAACAATTTTATGGAAAATATTACAGTAACATGACTGATGCAGGTATACCTGGAAATAAAGAATATGATCAGCAATACTTAAGGTTCTCTTGTCAACTCTTGGGGTGGTGGTAGAAGACAAACCTTGTAGTGCATTTTAATTCCAAGATAGGAGTTTAAATCACCAGGACCAGATGAATGATACCCCTAGGTTCTGAAGGAACTGGCAGCTATGATCTCAGAATCAAAAACAGATCACGTCAGACAAATCTTATTGCATTCTTTGACAAAATGACAAAATTAGTGGACCAGAGAAATGCTGTGGATACAATTTACTTGGACTTTAGTAAGGCATTTGATAAAGTAAACCACAGCCTACTACCTGGTAAGTTAGAAAAATGTGAATTAGACAGCATCACCACCAGATGGATTCATAACTGGCTGACCAACACCACTCAACGTGTAGTCCTCAATGGAACTCCACCTACATGGAGGGAAGCATGCAGTGGGGTACCTTAAGGCTCTGTCTTAGGCCCAGTACTCCTCAATATCTTCATCAGTGATTTAGATGAGGTGATAGATGAGGAACTCATCAAATTTGCAGATGACCCCAAGCTGGCAGGAGTAGCGACACTCCAGGCTTAAGATACAGAAGGATCTTGATAGACTTGAACATTGGCCCCTATCTAACAAAATGAAATTCAGTGGTGAAAAAAGTAAGGTTCTACATTTAGGCACAAAAAGCCAAATGCACAGGTATAGTATAGGTCAGTGATGGTGAACCTATGGCACACGAGCCCAAAGTGGCACACGGAGCCATGTGGCCTGGCACACGAGCTATCCCCTCTCCCCTCCCCCACACATGCACACACACTCCGAAGCCCCCAAATGCCAAAAAAACAAACAAACCGTGAACAGTAAAGTTTAAATTCACATTTTTTTCGGCCTTTTAGGGGGCTCGGGAAGGTGTGCACACGCGTGGGGGGAGGACAGGGGAATCCCCTCTCACACACACCCCGTGCCTGCGCTTGCTCTCCCAAGCCCCCAAATGCCAAAAAAAAAAAACCCCTCAAAAAGTTCACAGGTTTTTTGGCGTTTTGGGGCTTGGGAGAGCGCACACACACGCAGGGAGGGACATAGCGCATGCTATGTCCCTCTCCCTGTGCATGCGCACACTCTCCCAAGCCCCAAAAGGCAGGAAGTAGCACGTGAGTGGCCATGCCCACTCCCCCCCTTTTGGGCACTCGGTGCCAAAAAGGTTCGCCATCACTGCTATAGGTGGTACCTGGCTCAATAGTAGTAATGGCGAGAGGGATCTGGGAATCCTAATGGACAGTCACCTAAATATGAGCCAGCAGTGTGCTGCAGCTGCCAAAAAAAAAAAATCAATGCAGTTCTAGGCTGCATTAATTAAGATCATGTGAAGTGCTGGCACCACTTTCTAATGCCTTGGTAAGACCACACTTGGAATACTGCATCCAGTTTGAGTTGCCACAATGTTAAAAAATATTGAAACTTTGGAAAGTGTGCAGAAAAGAGCAACACAGGGGACATATAAAGAATGGTTGCTGGAATTGGGATATCTAGTTTAAAGAAAATAAGGAATAGGAGTGACATGATAGCAGTGTTCCAATATCTCAGGGGTTGCCACCAAGAAGAGGGAGTCAAGCTATTCACCAAAGCACCTGAGGGTAGAACAAGAAGCAATGGATAGAAACTAAGTAAGAGAAGCAACCTAGAACTAAGGAGAAATTTCCTGACAGCTAGAACAATTAATCAGCGGAACAACTTTCTTCCAGAAGTTGTGGGTGCTCCAACACTGGAGGTTTTAAAGAAGAAATTGGACAACCATTTGTCTGAAATAGAATAGGGTTTCCTGCCTGAGCTGAGGGTTGGACTAGAAGACCTCCAAGGTCCCTTCCAGCTCTGTTATTCTATATTCTGTATTCTATTCTATCCCCCAGCTATTATACAGCATGAGGATTTGGATTTTATTGTTTCATTGTTATTCAAAATCTGGGAGAGAGAAGCAATAAAAGGGAGATTCTGAAGAGTCTTTATTTTGCTTACTGGAAGAACTATATATAATGTAGAGCTGGGAGGGATTTTTTTTTAATCCTTGTGGCACATAATTCTCCCCACTCTCACACACATACACACAAATCCTCTCTTTAATTACCACCTCCAGAAGATTCTCTCAACGAATAGTGTTGGAGCACCAATTCCCATTTTTTTCCACCTCCAACTTGTGTCACCTCAACTGACATCTTAGTGTAATTTTTATTCTCAAAGCTTCCCAGATCTTCTCAAGCAATTTTGGACTTTCTAAAAAAAATATATGTTTTTCTTTTTGTTTACAAACTTTGATTATCGGGCAGGGGGGATTTTCCTCTGATTATGCAGAAACCACTAGAGCTGTGCAGTGCTTTAGATATGGCTCTTAAAAGGTTCCTTCTGAGCACATGCATACCTCCCTACAGCAGCCACATGATCCTGGGGGGAAAAACAGAGTGTAATGAAGGTGCTGTATTTGCATTCCTGCATACCCCAAACTATCTTTTCCGAAGTAAATCCTGAACACTGCATGGTCCTAGAAAAAGAAAGGAAGGATGGTCCTAGAAAAAGAAAGGAAGGAGAGAAAAGCCTGTTTCTCAGAGGACATGTTCCCAAATCCATTATGTTCCCTTCTTTCTATCTCCATAACCTCCAGTGCATTCTACCTTATATCTAAAATGCACACAGGATTTCTTCTCTTTGTTCTTGTCATGTTGTTCCTACTTCCCTGATTCACGTATTTTCAGAAGTTGGGTCTTAAAACAAGGTCAGGCAACGACTGTTCCCTTCTTCTTCCTTTTCTTCTTATATCTCAGACCATAATTTCTCCCTCACACTCCCCCCCAACCCCCGCCCCCCACACACACACTCCAGCCAATGCATCTCACATTGGGAAATGCAGGTATGAAATATAACAAGTTGTACCTTCATCCACCAGGAAAGTTCAAAGTCTGACAAATTACAGGCAGCTGTTAAAGAGCAATTCCTGTTTTTCTTTGACTGCAATGTCCATCACTCAGGAAATAAGCACACCTTAAGGAAGGATTGTAATTCCAAAACAAACACACCTGAGCTTATTAGATCCCTGTATGGACTTTGCACAATTTGAAAGAGAGAGCAGATGTTTCCTTGCACAAAGAAAACAATCTTCTATTGACATTTCTTACAACCACCTTTGTGTCTGACATGGCAGAGCCTCATGCTAGCTGCATGGAAAGCAGCTTGAACAAAATATCCCTATGGCTGATTCCCAGCCATGATCAATGGACTCTCCCTTCTTTTCCAGTTTTCATGAATGAAGTTTCCAAATTAGAAAGAGCCACAGAGCTCTCTCTCCTTTTTGGCACAGCAAACTGCCTACCCAAGGGTAACCCTGGGACACCAAAGTTTATAGGACTTGTTCAACAAAGAAAACCATAATATTTAGGAATAGAAATATTGGAAAGCTCGGTTCTTTTTTCCATAATCAGCTTTTCAAAATACACGCTTATGCTTGTTTAACTAAGTGCTACTGAGTCTGTCTTGATTCTGGGCAACTACATAGATTTTCATCGATCCGTTTCTAACCTGGTTGTTCAGGTGCTTCCATGATGCACCCACTACAACTGAGCCATCCACCGTGTTGCTGGATGTTCTCTTCTCTTTCTCCCCACCTTTCTTCATATTAGAGCTAAGTCTTCCCAAAATACTAAAGGAAGAACATCCAAAAACCCAATTATTTTAGGTCTTTAGAAACACATATATCTCCTGCCTATGAGTTGTCATGTCCTGTTCCATTCAATACATTCCATTTTTCATCTGAACATTGTTGCTGCTTGTAGTACTTTCACAATTCAAATACAGTAAAAATTGTCCCCAGAATGCTCGATTGCAAAGTCTTTTTATGTGCAGTAATGTCCATATTATTTACAGGTCTAGATATATCCACTTTTGATTTAATGATAATATTGTCTTTGGCAGATTAGTACCAAATTGGTTTTGGTGTTAATTTTTGAACAGGAATGTTTCTTTATATATATGCCTAAATTAAAAATAATTGCATTTGAAACTTAAAGTTCACTGATCTTTGTCCAGGAACAGCCTCCTATTTCATAGGTAAATATGGGCTTAGACACAATCTACTATTGCAGAGCTTTCAGAAATCAAATCAATAGGCAAAATAATGATGAGATGTCGAGGGTTTCAGCTCCTGTGTATATTTATAAATAAATAACCACCTAGTAAAGGTGATTCTGAGACGTGTTTCTATTTCGCCTCAAGCTGAATTGACACACAAGAAGAACCATAGTGACATCTGCAAAATATCTGCTTATTTCTCTGTCACTTTCAAAGGATAATTTTTAAATAAAAAATACAGAACATAGGTCATTGGTGTGGAGTAGGGTAGGTTAACATTTATTACTGCTTTTCCTCTCTCCCAAATGGAACTAAATGACATAAAATAAGCAGCTCCCCAACCTAGTCTGAGTAAGCAGCTGTACTTATAGATCAGCATAACATCAATTGGTTTTTTGCCAACCTCCCTCGATGAGATGGTTGTTGAATCAAAAGGAATATTAGTTGCTTAATAGTAAATAAATCAATACAGCCAAAGTAAATGGGAAATACAAATTTTAAAAAATCAAAACGCTTGGACTCCAACGGAATCCAATCTGGGGCACAGATGAATAATGTAGAACATGAAGGCACAAGATGTGCTTTCAATGATCCACTGGATTCCAATTAGAATTTCAAAAAAATCTGCAAATAACTTTTTAAAGATACAGCCAGAAAAACACAAAACATTTGTTTAATACTGAGCAATAAAAGCAAACTCTAATTTATTTGTCACACTGTATCAGGATTCTTAGTATTGTTTATAAAAAAAAGACCAGCAATTAACTAAAAATGTTTGCAAACAAGCATTTTTACAAGGAATCATTCTAAAAATATTGTGTACAGATTTCATAGACATGTACATAGACTTCGCCACATCCAATTTAAGGGTTTGGTTGATTTAACATGAATTTGGGGAGATGTGTCCTCTTTGAACGCCACACTGATATGGCAAAATGTAGTTACGTATTGCTAATCCCGTGAATCAAACTGCAACTCTAGAGTGCAACATCTTGCAGAGATGTTTTTTGACTGCAGTTCCAGCTCACCCGCAAATTACATGATTGACTAGTCACTGTGCTTGAGATGTTTGCCACAGAATATTATCAGCTATGCATGCCTGTCACTGGCTTAGATACTTTTTCCAGCATTGCTAGCTATTTTCACCTAAAGCCAAACTCTTTTACTATTCTGCAATTACAACAGCCACAATCCCCTTCTCATTTGTCCGTTTCTTGTCCCTCCTGGGGTAAATCTGTTAATTTTCCCCCACCCCATATTAAATTATGGAGAAAGGAAGGCTGCACGCCAGTTTTCTTGAATTTTAACTCCCCTTTAGGTTTGAAGTGAGCTTAAGACATGATCTTTTGGTAGATCAAAGGACTGTTGTTGTTTGTTCCTGCAAAAGAACCTGTGACTGACATTGGTGTTCTTCTAATTAGCAGAAAGTAGAATAAAATGATGGCTGTGCACACAAGCACTAAATATAGTACTGTATTACGAAGCATGTCATCTCTCCGTGGCTCAGATCCTCTCATAATATTGATCTATTATTAAAAGTATTTTTAATCTGCCCTTCATCGGAAGATATCAGTTGCTCAGACAAAAGGCACAACAGGCAAAACAAATTACCCAATAGTCATGAAATACGGCAATAATAAGAAATCCAAAGCATATCTCCTCCCTATTCCAGCAACACTTGGAAGTCTCCTTCTTGTTTGTCCAGCCATTTTTTATTTATTTTTAATGTTGGCAGATGGACTATTGGAACAGCTTATAGGCTATTCATCACTCTCAGATACTGGCTTTGTTTATCGATTTGCTCTCAGATGGTTTCTCTCCACATTTATAATGAATTATCTATAAATAGCTGTAAGTAATTAAAGGTTCCCACTGCCCATGTGGCAATTTTAAGAAATTCTTCATCATTTATCCTTTCAACATGCTGAACCATAAATGATAAAAGCAGGCTACACATACAAACAGAAGTTGGTTAAAGGCAGAGGAACTTTGGAAGGTGGACAGTGGCACCTTCAATGTGTGGTTTGCACATTGATGCTATCGTGTCATTCTATTGTTAAAATAATTTTGCTCACCAGTTAAGTACAAACACTTTAGGATGCAAAGTGCTGACAATAGCACCCACAGAATTGTTTCCAAAACATAGGAGAACAAAGGAGAACAATTCCAGATCAAAAGAGGAGTTTGGAAAGAACTGATGCAGAAACATATAACCAGTGGTAACAGCATAGCAACCCCAGAATCTCTCCCAGTGCTACCAACCTGTAATTTTTAATGAGCCTGAAGAAATACATTGGGAACATTTATTTAAATCTGATTTGATTCAAATCATTTTTGTTCAGCTCCATCCAGATATTGGATTGTAAGGTCACATCAGTCAAAAGCAAGAACCACCTTAGACATGAAAAAAAAATATGCAGGCCCTTGGATTAATGTATTGTTAAGTGAATAATTAATTCACATTTTTAAAAAAAATTTTAAACTTTTAAAAAGAACTTTATTGACATATAATCATTAAATCCATTACAGTATACGTATATACATACAGTATACATCTTAAATAACAACTACAAGAGCATAGTACTTCCTTATAGTTTCTTCTATACACATCTAATTTAAGTATTTAATTCCATATAATATCTTCTAATTATTAACATCTCTTGGATAAATAATTCATAATTTTTTAGACCAATAGAAAACCTGACATTCTTCAGAATTCTAGGCTATAGCTACCATATGTGGCCACACTGACAGGAACTGAAATCCAAACGATATATTTAGTATTCGATGTCAGACATAGACTCTGTCATAAAGGGGAATAAGGATGTTTCTGTGGAAGAATAAGAAGCTGGCAAATACCCAGTACTTGAGTCTGACTCAGAAGGCCCGGAAATTGTAATGTCTGTGAGCACAGGTCCTTCAATGCAAAACCCAAAGATGCCACTAAACTGTATTTAAATCTGTGGGAGACAGAATCACCAAATGCATTATTAGATAGAGGTGTGTATATTGCAGCATGAAGACCTTGAGGCTAAAAGTTCATTTGGAAAGTTGGTAATGGTTCCAAGACCACCAAAGTCCCTTCCAACTCTGTTATTCTGAATTCTGGATAGAGTTGATCACAGGTGTCCACAGGAAATGAAATGTGCATAATAATGCAACACAAACCACCATAATCTATGTATGTGTACCCCCTATCAGGATTCAGGTATAAAAGCCCAGGGCATGTGTCATGACATGGTAATGCACATTTTATCATTTTCATGGTTTGTACCAGTTGCCTGTGGAGTTAGTTGGTGTAACCCAACTATGTGGTGGGTTTGCTGCCTCTGAAATAAATCTCACCACTGGAATGTAATTGAGTCCCGGGGTCAAAGCAGCTTTGCTTTGTTAACTCCTATCACTGGCTGCTTCAATCCTTATCTGCCAGCTCAGATAAAAACTCTTGGTTTTGGTTGTTTTGCAGTCTGATTTAATTTTTTATGGAACCCTGGAACTAATCACTAGTATCAACGATGCTCCTCTGTAATAAACCATGTCTCCAGTCCATCTGCTCTTTGCTTGTTTGAATACAAAAAAAATTATTTATGCTTAGCAATTTTCATCTCTATCCATGCAAAGAACTTCCACTCTGAGTCAGGAGGCATGCATCCATGCTTTAGATTTTGTTTCTGAATGCCGAGTCTTTCTATTCAACTGAACTGTTCCCTAGTTTTTTCCATCTGTGCCAAAAAGTTTTCCAATTCAAGGAAACATTTAAACAATTACAAATATGCCAAGCTATATATTACAAAATTAAAAACAAAACAAAACCAAGAGTTTTGGCTGTAATTCTAATTACACTCATGAATTCCACAAAAATTATTTCTTCAATAGATATGCATAAAATTGCCTTGTGAAATACTTCCTAATAGTTCAATTAAAGGTATGATCTTGTACAGTTTTGAAAAGTTGTGCTGGCATAGTGGTTACAATGCAGTAAAGGTAAAGGTAAAGGTTCCCCTCGCACATATGCACTAGTCATTCCCGACTCTAGGGGGCAGTGCTCATCTCCATTTCAAAGCCAAAGAGCCAGCGCTGTCCGAAGATGTCTCCACGGTCATATGGCCGGCATGAGTAAATGCCAAAGGCTCATGGAATGCTGTTACCTTCCCAGCAAAGGTGGTCCCTATTTTTCTACTTGCATTTTGACATGCTTTCGAACTGCTAGGTTGGCAGAAGCTGGGATAGGTAACGGGAATTCACTCTGTTATGCAGCACTCGGGATTCAAACCACTGAACTGACGACCTTTCTGATCGACAAGCTCAGCGTCTTAACCACTGAGCCACTACAATGCAGTATTGCAGGTTAATTCTGCTGACTGCCAGCAGAATTCTCACCAGCTCAAGGTTGGCCTAGACTTCCATCCTTCTAAGTTCGGTAAAATCAGACTGATTGTTGGAGGAAACATGCTGACTCTGTAAACTGCTTACTTATAGCAGAGTTCCCCAACCTTGCTGGCTTGTGGGCGGGGGGGAGGAACAGGGGATGGTTCTGTGTAAGTGATCAGCAAGTATATGTGCACGCAGTTCCATTTGCATAAGTGGTGGGCAAGCACGCCTGCTGCTTGCACAATTGGAGCACGTGCATTTGCGCTCACCCGCCGCTTGAACAAGTGGGGATGGATGTGCTTACCATCCACTTCTGTGGCCTGGTTCAAAATGGCTCAAGGCCTGGTAGTGGGCCATAGCCCAGTGGTTGAGGACCCCGGCTTAAAGAGGGTTGTAAAGCACCATGAAGCAGTATATAAGTCTAAGTGCTATTGCTATTCTATAACATAGCAGGAACACTTGATAAGAAACTGGACATAATTCTTGGTGAACACTGATGTGTTAGATAAGGGGTGTCAAACTCAAGACCCATGGGCTGAATCCAGCCTGCAGGTGCTTAAATCTGGCCTGTGGGGCCAGCTTGGAAACAACAAAGGACTGGTCCATAGTGCCTCTGGCAGCCAAAATGGGGCACAGGGGGGCCACACGCGGCCCCCACAAAGTCCGTTTTTGCCCTGGACGTCCTTTTGAAGCACTGCCAGCCAAAATGGGGTGCAAGTGGCACACAGCCCACACATGGCCCATTTTGGCCGGCAAAGTGCTTTAGGAGGCCGTTCATTGTAGTTCTCCGCGGGCTGTCTCCCTCCACCGGCCAGCCCACAGAGAACTACAATGCTGATCCGGCCTGCAAAGAAATCCAGTCTGACACCCATATGTTAGACCTAAGCCATGTCGTGCCTATCTCCTTTCCACCACACCCAACCAAATGTATTGTATTTACAAAATATGTAACACATGGTTATACAGTGGTCCCTCTACTTACGAATTTAATCCGTTCCGAATGTGCATTTGTAGGTCGAAAAATTCATAAGTCGAAAAGCAGTTTCTCATAGGAATGCATTGGAAACGGATTAATTCGTTCCAGAGCCTAGGAAAAAGACCCAGACACCCAGT
>JANHFR010009243.1:0-15977 GCA_032468015.1 Mimophis mahfalensis | reverse complement strand
ATTGCTGGCTGTGGAATTCTGGGAGTTGAAGTCCACGCATCTTCAAACTGCCAAGGCTGAGAAACACTGGTTTATAGGCAATTGTCTTTTCCTATAGGATAGGAAACTGTGACTTCTCAAATGCAGCCGTCGTAGCCAGAAAGTCTAATGTTGCAGGATCCTGGCAATTATACCTCAGCAGCACCTGAAGGATAGAAGCTTCTTATCCCTCCATTATCTTTTTTTTTTTTTTTTGTTTGTGCCTTCCAGTCAGGGTTGACTGCAGGCAACTGGCCTGGACTAATCCCTGCTGTTCTCTTGGCAAGGTTTTTTGGAAATGGTTTGCCTTTGCCTGCTTCCTAGGGCTGAGAGAGAGGGATTGGCTCAAAGTTGGCTTTGGGCCTATAGTGGGATTAGAATATGGTCTCCCGGTTTCTAGCCTTAACCATGGAACTGTCTCTTTCATTATCATTTACAGCAGGATGTAACTTAAATCTCAAGGCTGAGGATAAGGGGCACTGGAGTCATTCTGTAATTGCAGTTTAAGGGGCTGTCACAAAGAAGAGGTAGAGGTGTGTGTGTGTGTGAACCTATTCCCCAAAGCACCTGAGGGCAGGACAAGAAGCAATGGATGGAAACTAATCACGAAGAGAATCAACCTAGAATTAAGGAGAAATTTCCTGACAGTGAGAACATTCAATCAGTGGAACGGCTTGCCTTCAGAAGTTGTGGAGGCTTCATCACTGGAGGGTTTTAAGAAGAGGTTGGATAACCATTCGTCTGGGATGATATAGCATTTCCTACTTGAGCTAGGAAGACCTTCTTGGATTAGGTTGAAGACCTCCAAGGTCCCTTCCGACTCTTATTTTGATCTGTTATTTGATTAGAATATGAAGTCCACTGAATGTGTCCTAATATACTGATGAATATACTCTTGATTTCTGATTTCTAGAATAATAATAGATTTTTAAAGTATCATCTGATATATCACAGCAAAAATGACCTTTCAAATAAATACACCTTAAGAATTAGCTTAATATTATAAGGATTTGAAAATGGGAGGAACTATGTTTTAAAAACTGATAGGAATTAGAGAATTAGAGAGTTGTTAGTATCATATGAGTCAGATATTCAGGCTAATATATTATCAATGAAATCACTGTGAGACAGGTGTTTAGGTCATTTGCAAAAATCAATCTATTGATAAACTCTGAGCAGGAATGGTTAGACAGATGAAGGGTACTGTCAAACATAAGGGAATATCTGAAAAACTCTTTATCCATGTTCATCTTGTATGAGGAACACATGCCACTAATACTGCTGAACTGTATTGTTAAGCATTATTTCACTACGGGCCTTAGTTGGCTAGTATTCCTGAGGTATTTTTTCAGCAAAATTTAGAGTTGTAGGCTATTCATTACTGATTGAGGGAATTGTCTTTTTTACTGTTTGGAATTAAAGCATTGACCAAAGTGTACATGATTGCATTGTACAGAAAGTAGACTGAGTTGAAAATATGAGTGAGGATCTTGCAATTTCTGTCATAATTATTACTCCATCTAAGTATTTTAATGGTGTTTTAAAATTCAAAACTGAATGAGGATTATATCATTGGAATGGCAGCCTGGTTAACTGTTACTATTATAAATGAATATTTATAATAATTTCTTAGGTTCTAGAACAGCTTGGCTGGAGAGAATGGTATCTCTATTAAGGAATATAATTCCGATCTTCTCAAAGACAGAAAATGACTGCATACTACTTTAATGGAAAGAGCAAAATAAGGGAAGTTCCTGTTATATTTATTTGTTACTATAGGGCAGTGGTTCTCAACCTTCCTAATGCCGTGGCACTTTAATACAGTTCCTCACGTTATGGTGACCCCCAACCATAAAATTATTTTTACATACACCTGTATTTGTATTGAAATATGTGTTTTCTGATGGTCTTAGGTGACCCCTGGGAAAGGGTCGTTCAACCCCCAAAGGGGTCCTGACCCACAGGTTGAGAACCACTGCTATAGGGTAAGGCTGAGGTCTACACGACCCCATCTTATTGTGGAGATACAATTCCTGCCTCCCCCTCATCTTTTTTTTTATTTCTTTAAAGTAGTTTCACATCACTTACTTTAAAAAAGTCCTCAATGTAGTTTGCAATAGAAGTCTTTTATGTGGAGTAGAGTTACCTGTTAAAAATCAAGCTTAAGGACAAAAGGTTTTTTTATTCTTTTGGATAAAGAACTTGTCTGCAACATTGCCCATCCTGAAGAAAATTAATCTAATCCAGTCCTTAGGTGGTTGGATGTTTTATACTTTGTCAAATCCCTTACCCTTAGTCGGAAAAAGTCACTTTAATCTAAATTATAGCAAGTATTATATTTTATTAGTTTTCTTTACATGAAAATATTAATTCTTATATGACTTGGCACCACTTCAGCACCATTACGGCTAACTTTGCTTTTTCAGGATATTAAATCACTCTTGCTGAGGAAAGAATGCTTCTTTGCATCTCTTCTCTTCTCTTCTCTTCTCTTCTCTTCTCTTCTCTTCTCTTCTCTTCTCTTCCTCTTCTCATTTCATCTCATCTCATCTAACTTATCCAGCCTGTCAGTACCCTTTCTTTTTGAACACCAGTTGCTTAAAAGGGGCAACACATCCCATCTTTATTCTCCAAAGAACTGTAGATAATTAACTGTAGATAATTGTTATAAAAATTGCTAGATTTTTATTAACAACGTGTGTTTCTGGTCAAGTCAAATCCCCCAAATATTAGCACAGTCAATGAAATGTTTGAAATCTAAACTGCATTTAACCTTATGTTTCATATTTATTTATCCTGGTCTTTAGAGATCATAAAGTTGTGTCATGAAGTTTTTTCACTATTCATTAATTCCAACAACAAAAATCACACATGAGATTGGGAATTATTAGGCTACATCACTGAGAAGATTAGATGCCATATGATGAAAATGTTTTGGAACATCTTTTTTTAAATATATTTCTAAGTGCTCCCCATATATACCAGTATCACCATATTACATTCTCCTATTCTTTTACAAGCATACTTCATGCCAATGAATCTCTTAGTGCCAAACAAACTTTTTTCAATACATACTTCAATTGAATGACTGAGGTAAATAATGCCCAGGAAATGGGCACAGAAGCCTCCAGCACAGGTGGCATAAGAGACACAGTGCCACCCTGCAAAAATTCTGCAATGGACTATCTGTGTACTACGACAAATGCTCCAGACTGGTTAGCATCATCCAACTGGATGTCACTCAAAGTCTTCAGTTATCACTCACTTGTTAACTGGGGCTCAAAGTAATTGAGTTTGTTTTTTAGTACTAGTAAAGTGAATAAATGCCTCAGTTACCCAACTCTAGAGAGAGATAATCTTTTCCTGCTTCATTTGTAATGGCTTTTTCATGGCAAGAAACCCAGCAGGGGCTCGGAATGACTTCTGAGCAGTTAGATCTTTTTTTTCCAGAATGAAATGTGAATCTTCTTTCTTCTGGGTTTCCTTTTGTGATCTTCAGTCTCTACAGAAAACAAAGCCAGATCTAATAAGCAATAGTTCTAATCAGAGGGAGAGCAGTAAAAAGTAGGGTGAAGTAAGCTGTGAACCAAAAGATATGTTCATTTCATTGAACCCTCAATTTGAAGTCCTTTGAGTTTCTCCCAAAATGTTACTTATTAATCCTGAGAGCACAGAGAAAGAGGGAGAGAAAGAGAAAGAGAAAGAGAAAGAGAAAGAAAGAGAGAAGACCTAATACTGATCAAATAAATCTAAAATAGTGGATCAGTTATCCACATTGGACTTGGCTGTTATGTCAAACTTCCTTCAGAATACTGCTGAGGAAGTTAAGGAAATCAAAGAACTGAAAGCCATTAAAAGTCCTCAGGAGGGGTGATTCACACTGAACTGCTGGACTTGAAATCAGTACTTGGCATGGTTAAAAAAAAAATCTGGCTCTGTAGAAGGAGAAAAAAATGACAATTCACAGTAAACCAGCTTCAGAAAACTCATAAACAAAATGTACAGTGGTTTATTTAACGTACATGGAATTATTTGATGAGAAGAGACCTCTATTCTGATCATACAGACAATAGCCATGAGATGGGAATTAAAAGTTAGTGGATCCAAGAATCTGAAGTTTAAGATAAAAGATGAACAAAGGCCATTCTTCCACTGCACCAATACATCCTTTTGAAAAAGATGAATAGCTGTACTTTAGAAATAAAACTATTAGTTACCTTGTGGGTAAGATGGGCAGTCAATAAATTTAATAAACAAATAAAACATAATGGAATTTGAACAAAAGTATTTTGCAGGCTTGTAGTGCCTCTGCTTCTGCCCTCAAATGTACCGACAGTATGAGACTGGAAAGACCGAAAATGTATACCAGGAATACTTACAGCATTGTGTGCATTGCACCCATTTCATAATCATAAGCTTAGCCTTCCCTTCTAATGTTATGCCCTTCGGAAGAACCGATGATTCCAAAGGCTCCGTTTAGCAAGCAGCCACGTAAGGAGGAGCAACAGCGTATGGCCTGGAGTGTGTGAAGGCCGAGCGGAAGGAAGGGGTGTTGGGTGAAAGGTGTGGGGGGCACAAGTGTGAGGAATCGCAATAGGGAAAAGGACTTCCCTCCTGGCCAATTCTACAGCTCATTGAGAAATTTCTTTCTCTAGCATTAATAGATTTGGATTGCTTTGAAATTTTACTGCCCATAAAATCGGTGACACGCTGAGACTTTTTTCTGTGTTAAACGTTTGCTGCACCTCTTTGCTGCAACCATCTCTCTCTCCTTAACGACTTGCTTCTCCCCCCCAACTAAAAAAAATAAAAAAATAAAATAAAAAGTCAGCATGCAAACACTGACAAGAATAATCCAATCTGATTTTAATTAGCCATGTGGAAAAGTTCCCTTTGCCCCAGGCTCACCGATTGGCTGGAGCTCATCCACTCAACTCTTAGGTTTCACCCCTGGAATCCTGGGCATTCTTCTTCATCTCCCTTTCTCTGGATGACGAGTATGATTTTTGCTGCTTACATTCTTTCATGAAGCAATTGTGTGTGCCAGTGTTTTTATGGTTCCTGAACAGAAGGAAGAGAAGGTTTTATAGGCAATGGGGCCATAAACCTTTCTGGGTCCCTTCTCAGTCCTTCTGTCCTGCTCTCTCCCCACCACCCACCTTTTAATCTAAAGCATACATTTCTCCCACTGATAGACAAGAAACTGGGAAAGGATAATTGGGTTCTAAACCATTTATTGGCTACCCATGACCCCTGCTGACCTTTCGTTTGGGCACTGGAGGTGGAGAAGGGAAGTTAATGAAGTATCTTGGCGATTTTTTTTTTCAGGGTGTGTGTATATGTGTGTGACAGTGTGAAATCCACCAAATGCTACTCTCAGCCCAGCATTCTGACCTCAAGGAGTAGATTTAAACACAACAGTAAACACAAATTTGTTTGCAGGCATTATTGTTTTCTGGATTGGGGATAATTTCAAGGCTGATGCTTTGTTCAAAAGTACGAGGTCAAGAATCAAGAGACTAAAATAGCTGGGGAAAACCCAGGCTATCAATGTCGATTACAGTATATTAAAAGAAGGAAGCTGGAATGGTGAAGTGTTAGCAAAAACGAGACTTCAATTTTTAACAAGCAATGAAGTATCTCAAAAATGGATAGGAGCAAAACCTCATACTGAGGTTTTTCAAATTATGTACAACATATCTCTAGTAATGATAAGTCATTTATGCCCAGATAGTATTTCCAATATATCTCTGCATTTGCAACTTGGGGCTAATTATATTTTCGTTTTTTTGTGAAAATATATAATAAATTCCATCACCCAAAAGAGATACACCTTATAAAGCTTTCATGGAGTATCTACTTATATTTAATTGAAGTGTAATTCCAACACTAGTGTGGAAATAATTGCGCCAAGGTTATCTGATATTATAAATATATCTCTTTGGGGAAACATCTAGGGAGTAGTTTATTCTTTAACCATGGGTACAATTTGGCATATTCAATGTGAGATGGTGAATGGGGTCTCCAATGCAATATTATTAGTAGCATTTTGTTAGTAATTTAAGTTGTTATTAGTGTTGTTTGTAAACAATGCTAAGTTTGATAAAATAAGTAGGGCAAAGTTTTTATACTGGGAGACCATAATCACCATTATCATGCCACAAAAATCACAACAGCCACATCTGGAAGTCTAGCTACATCACAGGTGGGGGAGGGTATGGGTCCAGATATTTTCAGATATTTTAATACACCAAAGTGTGCCTCCATGAAGACAAACAATAAGTAAAATTCTATCGCCAAAGTTCAGTGGCATATTGGCTTCTTTGGGAACAGTCTGGGGGCTACAAAATAGAGGCTGGGGACTGTAAGAGATTTATAGACCATGGGTTATTTATTCCTGCAATGAACTCTAGAAGAGCCAACATTAATCACTAATGCCAATGGAAACTCAATAGTGTTATATGTAACCCACAGTAGCTATATTTATTGCAGCAGGTAGCAATATATATGAGTTGCTTAAACCAGCTCATTAAAGCAGCTACATTATTTTAGGTTTGTGCAACAGCCAAAATAAACATGCAATAGCTTTAAAAAAGTGCTACATGTGCATTCCTGTGGCTTCCAAAGCACTCTTTCTAAATCATTTTCAAAGCATGCATAACCATCATATCTTTGTCACCAAATTAAAAAGTTGCTCAGCTAGTTAGGAACCATTCTAGAATCAAATCGCAGTGCTAGTATTCCTCAATTAAGGAATTATCAGGATTGTATATCTATAAATGACTTTAAGAACTGGTTCACACTACCCATCTAACTCAGTCAGCCATGAACTTGGTCATAGTTCCTTACACAATTGTGTCAGTTGAGTTGTGCTGTCCCTCATTTTTTCAAAGCCTGCCTAAGGTTTCTATGAATTCTTAAACCAGGAAAAGGAAGGGCATGTCACTGTGTCAGTGACCACTGACCCCAATGACTTGGCAGGCAGCAAAACGTATGAGTTTGGTGCAGCTGGTTAATATTATGGGGAATCACTGATTTTATTTATTACAGGAACATCTGTATAATGACACACTTCAGAGACCAGTTCCAAAAATAAATTCAATATATACGGTTTATTAGATGTTAAATTGACAAGAACAGATAATTTACTTTATCATAGTTAAAAGTCTGAGAAGCATCATACTGACAGACCTTGAGAGTAAGCTCCGTAATGGGATACTTTATGTCTTTAGCCAAACTATAGTACCACATCTTTCCTTTAAGGCAGGGGTGTCAAACTCACATCATCATATCGGCATCATGTGACGTATGGGGACTTTCCCCTCCTGTGCTAAACCGGGCGTGGGCGTGGCCAGCATGTGATGCATCCAGCCCATGGGCTGAGAGTTTGACAGCCCTGCTTTAAGAATTAATGAGTTGAGGATTAGGCACTGCCAAAGGTTAACAGAGTTTTTGATAGACACAGCTGACCAGGGGAGGTTAATGAGACTCACATTTACTCTGGTACAATTTTATCCTTCTCCCACCTGAGTACTGACTAGTAGAACTGCATAGTACCCTGGAGGGTACAGATAAATTAGCATGTTAAATTAGTTATAGCCCAACAAATAAAGATTCTGTCACTTGGTTTGCATGACACACCCACAGTCAATTCAAGTTCACTCAATCTGATTTTCTGAAGTTACACAACAATGAACCATAAAATAACTAGATGGACTGGCTTGTGGAGCATATGAAAGCTAAACTGTAGTCTGGGTTGTAGTTTAGTACTTCGTGTAAAAACAGCCTATTTCTGCAATAAATTACATGCTGATTTCCCAGGTAAATAGATTTGGGACATTCTGATTGTTTTTAACTGAAAGCAGGCATCACGAGGACTAGAAGCCATCTTGTCATCTCTTGGAAAATTCAGAACATACCTGTATGTATTTATCCCGTATGAAGACAAAAAATATCAAATGTGAGTGCCTATGAACTGAGCTTCCCACACAGCCCCAAATGCAGATTAATAGTATACAAACAATTGAAAAATGCCACTGAAATATTATGACAAAATTTTCAATTCAGATGTTTTAGGTGTATGTGTGTGTGAGAGAAAAAGAGAGAAAGGAGGAGAAAATAAGATTACCACTGGAGCTTTAATAAAAGGAACATATATAATATTGACCATCAGTATATCTGCCAAAAAGGTTTAAATTCTATAAAGATGGAATAATAAAAAAATGGTTAGATCTAAATTCCAGCAAAAAAAGTCTCATCTATCTATTGCAAAAAAGGGGGGTTGTTTTTTAAAAAAATGCCGATGAATGCTAGAATTGATAACACTAATTATAGGGAAAGTAGGATGTATGGACTGGAAACTCTTTGCAAAGATATTTATACGGTATCCAAGTTAAGTATATAAATATTTTCCCCAAATATGATATGCCTTCCAAGTATATTGTGCATACATATATATGTTTGGGAAGGAAACAAAAGGGCCAAGATCGAAAGGAACATGTCCAGCCATATTCACTGAAATGCCTGAAGTAATCTGGACCTTCAATAATAACTCTTCCTGAATGAATCTGCTTACTTTAAGATCTGCTAAGAAGGCCTTCTCCAGATAGATGATAGATGGACACTAGATATTCAGGAAAAATAATTGTTGGATGGAATGTAGGAAAGAACTTCCTTTATGGAATTATGGGATTCCCTGTCTTGGAACTTTACAGGTACATAGGTAAAATGTTTTTATTTTAACAGGCATATGACTTGCTGGGTTGGTTAGTCTTAATGGAATGGAATTCTGATTTTTGCCTGCTTTTATTTGCTGTGCTTCACCTCCCCACTTTTAAGAATTCATTTATTCAGCTATGATTTATGCATTAAACCTTGAATTTGTAATTACTTTAAATTAATTGTTTTATCACAAGAGAAGGGTGCAGTATACATTTACTAAATAAAACAAATATTCCAATATGTGGTACTTCTTGCTTCTGTGCATTTATTAGCACAGGAGTAGGCAATTTGGCACCCTCTAGATCAGTGGTCTCAAACTCGATTTCATTAAGGGCTGCCTCAGGGTTGTGTTTGATCTCCAGGGACCGAGGTGGGTGTGGCCAGGATGGGTGTGGCCAGCTTGAAGTCACTCGGGTCTGTGCTTGTGATGGCCAGCAAAAACAGGCTTGTGAGCTCTGTTTTCAGCCATGATGGCCTCCTGCAACCCTCTGCCAGTGAAAATGGAGCTCGGAAGGGCCACACGCAGCCTCCCGCAACTCTGTTTTCACTGGCAGAGGCACCGTAGGCCAGTCCTTCGCTGTTTCCAGGGCGACCCTGTGGGCCAGCTCTAAGCACCCAGCCGGCTGGATCGGGCCAGTGGGCCTTGAATTTGACACCCCTGCTCTAGATGTTTTGGATTACAGCACCCACATTATCATCCTTGCTGAGGTTAATGGGGGATTAATTTCAAAACATTGGAATGTACCATATTTGCTTTTGCTTACTTTGGGACATTGGAATGTACCATGTTTGCTTTGGCTTACTTTGGGATATGAGCAACACTCCCTTTGTTAAGCACTCAGAACAGCTGGATAGATTCAGGTGTCCTGAAGCAAAGTCGGAAGAGAACAGGATTTTTCAGACAGATGCCAAGCCAGCTCTCTGTTTCTAGTTGATTTGCTTCTGGAGTAAGAAGTATAAGAAGGCATTCAGCAACTGGTGGAGATGCCTAAAGGTTTTCCCTCTCTGAATATCTTCTATTGTTGCACTTGCCATGATAAACCTTTCTAAGGAAACGTCATGAAGTTCGTATCTATGTACCGTAGAAATTTTAATACTCTATGCAGAATGTATAAAATCTAAATTCTCTTTGTAAATAGTGCTATAACTAAGATTCTAAATCTTTGAGTGGCTTAGTATGGTTGAGTCACGGTATTGATTATGTGCCAATTGTTTTTGACTCCTAGCAACCACATAGATAGATTTTCTCCATGTCGGTCTATCCCTAACCTGGTCTTTCAGGTCTTCATCACCTTTGTTAACTATCCACCTTCTGCTAGTCTTCTTCTTCTTCTTCTTCTCTTTCCTTTCACTTTTCCCAGCATTTTCCAAGGCCTTCATAGCTGCTCTACCAAGAACTGATCTGTGACATACAGTATTTCTTGACTGCTTGTTCCTTTGCTGTTGATGGTTGATCCTAAAAGGCAGAAATTATCCACCACCTTCACTGATAATTGTAAGATTGGTTGTTCTGCCTGTTGTCATTAGTTTGGTGTTCTTTATATTTTAGTGCCATTTTTCTCACTGTGCCCCCTAACTTTTATCTACTAGAACTTGCAGATGCGTAGTATTTTTGGCTATCAAGATTAGTGTCATGAGCATAGTACAGGTTATTGATGCTTCTTCTTCCTCCAGCTTCCCTTAATATAGGAATCATGAAGTACATGCTATGTTAAATCTTGCAGTTTGGCCACCAGATTCACTCCTGAATTCATTGAGCCTCCCTAAAATGTATGGAAGAGTAAATTAGAATCCTCCATTTTTTCATTTTGCTAGGTATCCATGTAATGAAGACCTGGTTAAAAAAAAATAAAATCAAGCCTAGAATCACATTCTGAAAATATCTTTCACCAGGAACTACATTTCCAGGGTTTCAAAATGGTTATCTGTATTCCAGCATTCCCCACTCTGATGAATTCCGGATGTGCAGAACTACAACTTTTATTACCCGCTGACAGCATGATCCTAGACCTCCATTATGCTATCATTCTCTCCCTCCCTCTTTTAGCAGCAAATGGGGAAATAGCCAGGGGCATGGCCCAGAACCATGGACAGCACCTTGGCAAGCTGGAGGAGGGAGGGGGGGGGATAAATTCAATACCACTGAGAGTAGATGATCGGCAGTAAGAGAGAGCTGGTTAATGTTCAATACAGATGTTATTGCATGGTTCCCGCAGTCTTTTCTTCCTTGGAGACTTCAACATCATAAATAAGGAACCTCATATAGGTGTTTAGGGCATTTAGATGTAACAAGTTAGCAATTTTTTTTTATTTTCAAGGCTTCAATGGATCTTCTAACTTTTAGTCTCCAAGCCTCTTGCCACAGCAGTGCCTGTAACTATCTGGTGTATTTCAAATAGCTAGGCCTAAAACATGTGGGGCGGGGGAGTAAAGAGAGAGAGAGAGAGAAGGAGGAAGGTTTTCTGTCACTTTAAGATCTGGCAGAAACTGACAGGGAGAAATTCTCAGGGGAACACAGCATTAATTTGGGACTTGTGCACAGCAAATTGCCTTGGGCATTCGTTAGCAGAGGCCTTTGCTCCTAGCTGGCTGTACCGGGAGAGGCGGCTGGCTGGTGTCATGACCTTGGTGTGTTAGCAGGCCTTGCGGTTCATGGCACATGCAGCTGGGGGTGATTAAGCTGAGCGGGGTGCACCAGGCAGGGGCAAGGGGGCCCTCCTAACTGAATGTAACCCAGATGTCTGTGAATAGAGGAGAAAGGTAAGGAGTTTGTCCACTGGGTGTTGCTAGCTGATATTGGGAGGGAGGGAAGAAGAGCCTCCTCCTCCTCACACTCAGCCAATTTGTATAACAACGGGATTCAATCCCAGTAGTTCTCCTTGCCTGCGCATCTGCCTTGATAGAAAGGATTCTCCACCGGCCATTTGCTCTGTGCCAAGAGAATGTGAAGAATCTCCTCTTTGGAGCGTCTGGTCCTGTAGGTTTCCCCCTCTGATTTTCCCCAGCTTGGCTTATATGTGAGGCATCTATCTTGGGATCTCTATCCGGTGATGATAACCATCATGGCTGGGCTTTGGATGAGAGGATTCCTCGCTCCGTTTGTTCACTGAGAATGCATTACGCTATTGTTGAAAGGGCTTTTCATGTTTGCATATTTTGTTTTATTTATGCTGCTTCTCTCGTAAAGATTGCCTGGGTTTATAGTGAAAATTGCTTCCCCGGTAAAGAGAACTTCGCTAGTAAAGATTGCCTTCATAGGTGGTCTGTATTTATGGTTGCAATACATAAATATATAGCAGAAGAAATTTAAAATGTGACATGGATTAGCAAGAGATCGGGTTCAATCAGAACAATCCAGGCCACCTAAGGAGAAGTGACTACTGTACTGCTAAATAGATCACAGACCAAAAAGTGACAGTAACTAAAGTTTTGTTAATATTCTTAAGGTTATGCCAAGAAGCCTCTCACGCAGTGACATTCCAATACCATGCTAAAAGGAGACATTCAAAAGGAGAAAAAGATTAAACGGTATATATGACGATATATAGAAGCATGCAGCAGATTGTTCCAAGAATATCCTCTATATCAAGTAGTTAAAACATTTTGTTTCCAAATCAAGAAGTAACATCCAGTTATTTTAAAATCTGCCTTAAAATGTTGACAACAGGCACTCTTGGAGAAAGGACAGGACAACATGGAAAGTAATGACTATTTACATCATTTATACTTGATTAATTTTTCAGTAGTGTTGTCTCTGATGTAGTGTCATTTGATCGTGAGATGGGCAGCATATGAATTTAATAAATAAAAATAACTTTTATCTAAATCAGCACTAATGATTAATCAGTGGGTTTTTTTTCAAATTACAGAAATGAGAAATTGTAAAATTATCTGATTCGTTTAAGGCAAACAGTGAGGTAATGAAGTATGAGTTAATAGACAGATATGGGTAAGTTGCTTCAGTGATATGGTACACAAATTCTGTGTTCAAGCTGAATTTTAGGGATTCTCATCTAATTTTAGGGATTCTTTAAGAGTTAAAGAAACCTGTGCTGATACAAGCAGTCCTCAATTAATGACTGCTTTTTAGTGACTGAACTCACAATGGCACTGGAAGAGTGCTTTTATGACCAGTCCTTAAAATTACAACAACCGTCAAGAGTCTTGACTCTAAACTATTGTATATGGATGTTAAGATTAATTAATAATTAAGTTAAATAATGAATTGGTAAAGGAGAACAAGTGTATGTTTTGATGTTACGAGCTTAGGAATAAATTATATAAAATGACAAAATGTCAAAATAGGTAGATTTAGGGGGATTTGGGAATTTAGGCTTATATGTTTTATTAATTTTCTAATCAAGAATTTGGGGAGGCAATGTAGGATTATATGAAAATTTGGTACTATTGAATTGTATAAGATATACAGCTCTGTGTAGATCATTGTAATAGAATGAAAAAATGTTAAAATTCAATAAAATCACCCCATTGACTTTGTCACAACTTGGGGTTTTCTGGATCCTAGCTTGGCGCTTTCATCCTATACAAAATGGCTATCATCTCTATCTTAGTTTTAGCTTCATTTTGATCCAGATCATTGTTGAACCCAGAAGACCTCTGTTGTTCCTTGAAGCTAAGGGGCAAGGGCGATAGAGCATAGTACCACACAGCAGGCCAGAGACACCTTGTTTCGTAACTCTGGATGACCTTTCCCAGAGGCTTTATATAAACACATAGCATAAATAAGAAGCTGGAACCCTATAATTCATTGTAACAAGTTAGATATTGAACAGAGATTTCCCTTCCACACTTTGGATAGGGTTTGACAGAAAAGACTGGTACTGTGACCAAGAAAAGTCTCCAGGGCTGCAGGAAGAGAATTTAGCCAATAGCATCAAACACTGTCAAGAGTAATAGAGCTGCAGTTTGAATCAGCCCTGCAAGCCAAACTGAAAGGCAGAGAAACACTCGTGATTGTCTCCCTTGCCATCCAGTCTACGTCGATCTGATTCATCTTTTTTTTCTTTCTACTTGTGTTCAAGTTGTAGTGTGTCCTCCTGCTTTGTCACTGTTAGTTTTCCACCTCTCTGGCTTTGTGAAGGAAGAAGATAGCAGCAGTTATTGGGGGGCTGCCTCTGTATTCTATAGGTCAGCCAAGGCTTTTGTAGTATTAGTAGTTTATCGCCAGCAGACAATATAGGGATATTTCACAGCACGTTTCCGAAACAATTTTAATTGGTCCACCACTTGAAGGACGCACAAAAGGTTCCATGCACGAGACAGCCAGCACTGGGCTGTCTGTTTCTAGACTGAAAAATGGTTGGATTTTCTTTTGACCGAAGTAATATAAAGCTCTTTATAATAAGCATATTTGGCATGGAAGTAGCAGACTCAAAATGATGCATTCCGGGCAGAGGATTTCAGAATGGAGACTCTAGAGAACAACGGGGCCATCAGAGGCAGTGGCACATGACTAAGAGGGGATAGGAAAAGAAAGGCATTGACGGTGTACAAGGCAGGTGGACAAAGAAGGGAGAGGTATAACCGCCTTGTCCTGACCGCTTTTACAAGTTCCCTCCAGAGCTCGTTTCAGCCAGAATCCAGAACCACCGAAATTTATGGGTTTCAGAGTAATTGAACTTCTGAGCCCCAATCTTTTCGCTTTTCAGTTGAAACCAATTCCCCCTGGAATGGGACAACTTGCCTTGGACAGCTCACCACGGCCAGATCATTGTCACCAGCTTGCCACCACCAAGTTGCCTTGCCAACTCACCACAGGACACCTCCCCACGGACACCTCCACCACTTGTGGCCAGAGGCAGAGCTGGACGGGTGGGTGAGCAAGAAGGGGGGCAGAGCACAGAGCCCGTCGAGGTGGCAACAAGGAACTGGGGTGGAGGGTGGCAGCTGGGGGCTTCCTATTTTCATATCCCCGGCCGCCGCCAACCCTATTTTAGAGAATAGAATTGCAGTTAATCCTTGACTCATGGCCATTCATTTAATGACTGGGGGAAAAATGATTTCTAACTGGTCCTTGCAGTTGCAACAGTTGTGGTGTCCCTGCAGTCATGTGATCAAAATTTGGGAACTTGTATGTCTTTATGATGGCTGTAGTGTCCCTGGGTCACTTGATGGTAATTTGGAATCTTCTCAGGAGACTTCCAAGAAGCAAAACCAATGGGGGAAACCAGATCTGCTTAACAACCATATGATTTGCTTAACAACTGCAGTGATTTGCTTAACTGCCATGGCCAAAAGCTCTAAAATCAGATGTGATTCACTTAACAACTGCATTACTTAGCAACAGACATTTCAATCCCAATTGTCATAAGTAGAGAACTACCAGGAGAAAGTTATAATTCCTTGTTTTCTAAACAAGTCTTGCTTCTTCATTATAACAAAGTTCATGATACCGATACTAACTATGGAAAAGCAGCTAATCTTGGAATGCCCAGCTTTAGGCTGGCTAGTTACTGAGCAAAATCCAGATTCAGTTGGAAATTTCTGTCCAAGCTTGGATAAAATCAATTTTCTACTCTAAGCCTCTAGAAATATTTCTTATAGACTATTTTATGTTTTCGGAAACAATGTTATTCTTAATCTCAATACTGCTAAATCTGTTTTTGACTTTTGCTTTAGTTTATTAAACCTTATGATCTTCCTTGGCTCTTGCAGAATTTTGATATTGCTCCCAGCTAAATCAATTTTCTCGGTAAAGGAGAGAGGCCAGGAAACTGTCGCCCTTCTCACTGGGTTTATGATAGCCACTGGTTCCTTTATTTGCTGTTTAATTTTTTTTAAATATAATAATTCCACCTTTAGTTGGCAAAGATGCTTAAAAATAAATTGGCTAAATGCTGGAAGTGCCACCAGATACCTCGGTCATATTATCATATGTGGTGGACTTGCCCAAAAGCAAAAAAATACTGGACAAAAAGACATATGTGGTTTGAAAAAATGATAAAACAGTATATTGATTTTAAACCAGAAATATTTCTATTGGGGATTGTACCCAAAAAATGTAGTAAGGAAAATGCATGTTTAGTCATTAACTGCTGCTAGAATTGTATCTGCACAAAGTTGGATGGGTGAAAAGATACCTACAGATGAGATTGTGATTAGGAAAAATATTAGATTGTGCAGAAATGAACAGATTAACTTCACCATCCCCCGGAGTCCATTTAAGCTCACACCGACTGCTTCAGTGACTCCATCCAGCCACCTCATTCTCTGTCGTC